>WAAG01067122.1:5087-79029 GCA_013390105.1 Tichodroma muraria
GGTCATTTGATCAGTGTGTTGCCTTCTGAAGGGGTGGGTGACCCTCTGAGGGGTGGGCTGAGGTGTGAGTGCTTCATAGTGTGATTAAATTTCACTTTTTACCTCCTTATGGGTACTCGGATGTTTAACTGCCCCTCCCCTGCCTTGGGCATCCTGTCCAAACATCGTGTCTGCTTCTGCAGGGAACAAACCTGTTCCCCACTGCTCCTGCCATTGAACAGAAAAATCCAAGGGATGTGTGGAAGTACTTGCAAAGCAGGCAGATCTTTAGGCTGACCTGGGCTGGGTTTGAAATAAGTTCAGCAGAATCAACCAACTGCCACCTTAATCTGTCGAATTCAATAACACAAAAAAATTGCAGCGCCTAGAAAATTAAAAGCTGATCTCCAATCAACTCCTATGTGTTCAGCATCAGGCAAGAGAGAGAGAGAAAAAGCCAAATTAAACAGTAGCATGTTTCTCATCCAGAAAATTTTTGACTAGAAATATTACGAGCAGACTTTTTGAATCATCGCAGCAAGTACAGGGCTGTGTCTGCATGTGAGGCTCTGTCCGGGCCAAACTCCAAATTTCAGTGAACTCCATGTGTTAAATTGAGGGGTGTGGATTTTTTTTTCCACATATTGAATTTGTGCAGCCTTTAAATTCTGTATCTTTAAATGGGAGTTCTGTGACAGTACTAAATGGATGAAAGTGGGAAGTTTGAGGACAACATGCAGCTAAAGAGGCACAGACACCTGGCCCTCTTCAGGAAGATCAGTCTTGTCTGGTACAATTTGGCTTTTTGAAACATTTTTCTAGTACTTGTAGGCTGAAAGGGATTTTGGTTACCATATGTGGAAAACACTGGGATGAAAATTGACCTGGAAAGTCCTTCTAAGACCTTTGCAAGTAAAATTTTCCTTTGTCATATCATCAGAAAACGCTGTGTAAGAGAATGTTTGCACCTGCTGTGTCTCCCATAACTATCCTGAACTCAGCACTGGATTTCATGTTCCTATTTTTAAAAGCTGTCTTGCTAAATAGGTACAGAGAATGTTCCCTCTGGAAGGGGAAGGGAACAGCAGTGCAGCATTAGGGGAGCACTGTGAACTTGGCATGCCTTCTATCAGCTGAGAGAGTGAAAGGAGGCAGATAAGAGAGCTGAATAAATTAGCATGGGTTTTGTGTGCACCATACCGACTTGCAACTCTGCCAATGTCAGGGAGGACAAACTCTTTTTAAGTTCTTTCATGTAGTGTGAATCACCTGAGGGAGGGCTGGAATCCTCTCTGCAGGAATTTATCTTACCTACTGCTTAAGATGGAACAGATAAACCTAAGGAAAATACCTTGCTTGGCTTGCAAGCATTGGAGTGAGCAGTCTGCAGAAAGAGATGGCAAAGCGGGGATATTGCAACCAGACTCGTGCCTGCTGCCTGCCAGGTTTGGAGCCCCTTTATGGGAGCTAGCAGCCGTGGCTGGAAAAAGAGCCAAGGAGTTGTTACAGCTTTGGAGAAAGCAGGGAAAACAAAGAGAAGGGAAAGCCACACAGAGCTCCAGTTTGGACAAACTGTATATGATTAGGCTGAGTGTGTTTGGGGAAAGAAATGGGGAAAGAAAAGTTACAGCTTAGTGGTTCCTCCCCCCCTCCCCAGTCTTTTTTTAATACGTGTTCAGCAGCGATTCACTGCAGGGCTTGCCTGTGCTTAAACTTGCCTGCTTTAATTAAACTGATCATTTAAATTGATGTTAATGCCTGAGTGTGTGCAAGCATTCAGTACTTTATATGAGTTTTGTGTGCCTCTGTAAACTACAAAGCAGATTTAACCAGTTTGATGAATATCCCCAAATGTATTTGGAGAGTCTAAATCACCTGCTACCAGTTTTTCCCATTCTTTCACTTTGTATGTGTGTAAATGATCTGTTTTGGGGAGCGTGTTGTGCTGACAGTTCATTTGGGATTATTCATGACTGCAGAGGTTCATTCTGAAACTCTGTAAAGTAGTAGGAATTCTTTTTGTGTCTTGATCTTTGACTCTTTTCTTGGTTTATGTTGACTTCTGGGAACTGGGCAAAGATACTGGACTGGAATTCCAGGGAAAAGGAATTGCTTGCTTACATTTGTTTGACATTTTGCAGTCTGTGTGCATAAAAAGGATCTAGAATCTGTCATTGAGTTCTCCTCCAGCATGAGAGTGGCAGAACTGTAGTTTGCTGCTTGGCAAAATGCTGATCACGATGTCAGAGCACGCACGCACGCACCCCATTTATATATATATATATATATATTGAAAAATGGAAGTGGTAGCTGCATTAAATGAAGTGGCTTTTAAGGGAGAAAAGCAATAATGAATCTAAATAAATGATACAGGACTCCTCTGAAAGGATCATAAAAATATAACAGGGTAGAAGCAAAGGCTGTTTCAGTGGTGTGATTTAAGAGCGCGAATACATACGAGATGAAATATTTAGAGAGAGCTGGAAACTTGTAGTTGCAATGAATATTATCAGGTGAGAGCAAATGTGGAGAACGTGAGAAAGTTCTCACCACTTGTATTAGTAATGATGGGGGGTGAGTTTTATGCCTGTTTGTACTGACACACGTTAACTAACAAAAGTACATGAAAGTACTTTGTAGTTCAGCTGCAGGGGGGCAGATGCACAACAACAGAGTAGGAGAAAAGGAGCAGTGGAAGGCAGTCCTGGGTGGTATGAGTGGAATCATTCCAATGTGCAGGTGAGAAACATCTTCATCTCCTCTATTAATTTGACTGGAGGCTGTTATTTGCTTTTGTTTGTTGAACATTCAATGAGCATTTCAGGAGGGAAATTGAGAGGAAAGCAGATATGAAAACTATTTTGGTTTTTAATATGAACTAACCTAAGTTGTATTCTGGGTTAGTCTGCCACCGCCATCAGTAATTATCATTTTTGTTATGAGTAATGAAAGTCCCCAGTACAGCTGTGTTCCACAGGAGGTGCCTCATCCAGTGAAAAAGGCTTTGGGAAGGATCTCCACATTTTACTTCCACACGAGGTAACTCGGAACATGCAGGACTGGGAGCAGACCTCAGCCTAGATCGTGGAATGCACAAAGCAGCTGTTTTGTCTATAAATAAACCAAGAGCCTCTTCTCGAGTGAGGTTTTTTTCCCAGGTACTCCATGGAAATGAGCTGCCACTTTAACTGTTGGTGTTTAGAGTTAAAGTATGTGGTAGTAGCGGGATTCACATTCTGATGTGTGTAAGTCACGCTGGCATCAAGTTCCAGCCTTATCGCGTTGGTATCACGCTGTGGTGAAAACACTTGTGCTGCAAGAGTTAAATCTGTCAGCCTTTCTCTTCCTGATCCTCCCCCCACACACACCCCCAGTGCCACAGGTTCCTATCTTAGGTAGAAAGCGAAACCCCGCTGCACTTAGTCAAAAACATCCCCATGCACCACTGAGTATTTTGTTTCCATCTCTTTGTAAATGTCTATGTATTTTTAATAATTTAACAGAGAATTTTACTGGGGGGGGAGAAGGGGGTGTGGAATATCAATTTGATCTCCTGGGCTGGTTGGCTTTCTTTTTCTTTTCTTTTTTTTTTTCCTTCGGTTTGTGGTTTGGTTTTGGTTTGTTTTGTGTGGCTTTTTCCTTCTCATTTTCCATGTGAATCCGGGGAGAAACAGCAGTAGGAATTGCACTGGTCTTGCGGGCTGGCTCGGTGCCTGGGGACAGCCTCTCAAGTGACCAGGTGGTTCTGGCGGCTCTGCTCAGCCCTTGGCTTACTCGCCATCACCAGGTAGCTCAGGTTCTTGCACCTATTTAACGCCTGTAAATCAGTCATTTGGTTACCCCCAGGACAGAAGGCCTCCCCTCTGCGTTACCCCCACTCTGACCCTGTTCCCAGGCAGGGAGCAGCCCAGCCCCTCTGTGCTCGTGCGGGTGGGAAACCAGCAGCTTTCCTCAGCTCGGAATCAAGCGGGAGCTCTGGATGGAGCATCTCCAGCCCCGCAGCAGCCTCGCCGGAGCTGAGCAAGCCGGGGCGAGAAGAGAGGCAGGCAAAGCGTTGGATCCCGCCGGGGGAGAGCGGCAGGAGCCGGAGCAGCTCCAGCGCCGGGACGGCAGCGGCCGCCGTGGGGCAGGGACGGGCGGCCGCGCTCCCGCTGCCCTCGCCGGGGCCGCGGCTGCAGCTTCTGCCGGCGCATCCCCCGATCGCTGGGCTCGGGGGGAGGGGAGACCTTTGCACCCTGAGCGTTTCTGTCCCTTCTCCTGAGCGGCAGCTCTGGACGGCAAGGACAGCGCAGCGCCTTTTGCAGGAGCCTCGTGGCCGGCTCTGGACGCGAGGCGCAGCTCCTCCTCAGAGGAGCTCTGTACCCCTTCACTCTCTCCCTGTCTTCACTCCGAGGTCTGAACACCCCCTCTTCTCAACAGGATGGCCAATTCCAAAAATAAAAGGAAAAAAAATAATGCTTTGGTTCTATTCAAAAGGTCTTGGCGTTCTTGTATTTCCTTTGTGGCTTCTGAGATTTCGCACTCGGAGGAGAATCGGAGAGGTTGGAAGTAGATGATCTTTAAGGTTCCTTCCAACCCAAAGCATTTTACGATTCTATTTCTGTGATTTGTCTATCCAAAACGGTAATCCAATTCTTCCTTCTCTGCCTTAAGAAAACCAACCAAACAAAAAAATCCACAGTTGATGTTTTTCTCAATTAAAAATTCCCAGACAACAACCAAACAAAAATAAAAACAACCCCCCAAACTACACTAAAATAAGTACTTTAACCATTGTGGCTGTTCACACAGGCAGTTCTAGACAGGTATTAGTTCTAAATTTTATGATGTTAGATCAAAGAAGGTTCCTTAAGCTTTTCTTCTCAGTTTAGGCACTCAGATCTCAGAATGCAGCGTACGTGCTGGCAGCCCTGCCTTCAGAGGAGTGAATTGTTAATAGAATATTCAGTTTGTTATTTCTCTGACAAAAGAACCCCCCCCTTCTCTGATACAACCTCTTGTGTCAGAGGTGTTAATGTTAATGACAGTACTTTTCTGATTACAGTTCTGCATTGGTCAAAAGGGTCTTTCAAATAAGTCTGATCTTCCAAAAAGGAGAGGATGAAATGGGCCCAATTTCTGCCAGCACGTTTTGCTGTGGGAAAAGGGATTTCTTGGTTCTCTGCAGCTGTGTCCAGCCAGGCCCCTCTCCGGGCCAGGCTTGCTGGGGCTGGCAGCTGAGGCTTTTCTTGTTGGCCAGGGAGAGGATATTGAATGTTCTCCCTGCTGGTCCCGGCACGGAGCGTGCCCAGGGAAACAGGCAGTGCCCAGGCTGGGGGCTCGGGGAGAAAGGATGCTCTGCTGATAAGGTAATGGGCGTCTGCAGCCTCGAGGGAAACTTGCCAAAACCTTTCTCTGGTAACTGCGGGGATTATCTGGAAATCGATAATAAAGGCGGTCACCAGGGGAAGGGAAAATACATCTTCAAGGGAAGCCAAATTCTGTGAATGCTCCATGAGAGCAGTCGTGGCAGGATTTAGGGTAATTGTGAGGTAAATCAGATTGAGGAAAATTGTTTTAAAAGAGACCCTTAGCTGGCAATAAGGACCACATGTTCTTTCTTATCTCTGCAGAAATGGCCAGCTTTTTTAGCATATTGACCCATGTGAGTAGCTGCCAGAGTCTTGACTTTTAGCATCTACAAACCTTCTTGTAGTGAAAATAATAAATTGCCCTAAATTAATATGTTACATCAGTTTTCGTGGCTTTAGCTTGTTTCACCTCTACTAGACTGTGAGGTGTGTCATTTTAACCCGCAACAAGCAGGAACATTGGGATCAGTTTCCTGAAGTCAGTGGAACTCTCTCTTTTTATGCCAGGAGTGATTTTGGCTCATCTGTTGCTCCGTGTTCTTCCTCCCAGATGGGCTGCGGTGATGATGTCATCTCCTCTCATGGCACTTTAAAACACCAATTTGGTTTGTCTGTGTTTTAACACTTTATCCTTCCAGAAAAGCAGTAATTGCTCTGAACACTGAAATCTTACTTTGTCTGCCGTGCTGTTGCAATCAGGAATATCAGCTATTGAAGGGAGCTCTGTAATTATGTCACTTAGCACTGCCTTAATAATTGAATCGGGGTAGGACTTCAGAGACACTGACTTTTGTTTCATTTCTAGGGGCATGACCTGTACTCCGGTTACCTCATTGGAGCATCAGCCTTCAGGCTCCCATGTGTTTAGATTCACCACGAAAAATATAAGAAATACATCTACCTCCCCATAACTGGTGACCTGTAAGGCGTTTTGTGGCCTTTTAAAATGTCTGCTTCCACAGAATAAGTGGGAGTTTATGGAAAGTTAGGCTCGGTGTTTTGGGAGACATCTACATGCTGTTAAAAAAACCTGTCAATTCATCTCAGAAGGGGCAAGGAATTGTGGTTTATTTTATTTTGTCATGACTTTGTTCTGGCAACTGTATCAAATCCAAAAATATTAGCAGTCAGCAGTGTGAAGACCAGCTGCTACCATCTAGCTCTGAGTCTTCCCAGACCTGTGCCATTAGCACTCCTCCTTTCCTTTGCCTTTCCTCCCTCTCTGCAGTGCTCATTTCAAAGGTTATTAAATGAAATCAATTTCAGCCTTCCCTTAGCCTAATGCTTTCCAATTTTTCTCTTCCCTGGCTCTCTGTGTCTCATCCTACAGGGATATTCTTGTCTCCATTTTAAACAGCTCCTCGTTTGAAGTGCTTTCCTGAAGTCCAGACTGATGAGAAAAGTGATTCTTCTAAATATAGGTAATAAAATAAATCTAATCAAAGGCACATGCCTGGTTAGCTGAGAACTGGTCTTTTACAAATTAGTGTTTTATTATATTGGATCAAGATTCAATTCTCATTTGGCTGGGACACTTACCTACATTTTTGTTCTGTCTTTGTTGAGGATACAAGCTTGAGAGAGTTAGGAATTTTTGTTCAAGGAAAATCCAAGCTTTCTACTTCTGACTGTAGGAGTTCTTTATGTTACATTATAAATATTAGGTGCTTTAATTTTCTTCTTAATTGTGGAACTGAACGTCATGAATCCTTAATTCTATTTATTCAGATTCCTTAATTTCACGTAGGCCTAAATTGCAACTGGATCTTGACAGCCAGACAACTGGACAGAAAATTACTGATACAATTTTAACGCCTCAATGTTTGACAGAGGATATTGCTGGCCCAAAGGATATATTTTTTTAATTATATTAAAAGAAAACTTCAAAATGCTTGTTTGTTTACTGGAAGTCATATTGTAATAAGGAGACCTGCAGGTGTGAATCTGGCCTTTGCCATTTCCCTAATAGCAGCAGTTTTAATAAAACATTAAAACATTGATTAAGAGGTACTGTTTCTATTGAAAGGTACTGTTCTTAATTTCTTTTCTTTCTCCCTGGGGGGAATTAGTCACACTGTAGTATTTTTCTGAAGTAGAAGGTAAAAACACTGATAAAATCTGTTTGGAATCAAGGCCAGGTCATTATTTAAATATATGATGCTGTGCCTATAAGGCTTATTTTTAATAAGAATGTAACTTTTTCTGCCCTAACCACGTAGATTATAAGGTCTTGGGAACCATTTTTGCACTGTAATTCCCAGCACAGCCTTGGGCTCAGTGGTCATGAGTGAGGTGCTTCTTCTCTGGGGATGTGATTAATCCTGACTTTATCATATGCAAACCTCTTCCATGCAGCAATGAGCATTTGTATCAAGGTTCCAGAAGCATTTCATTTGGCATCTTCTCTGGACAGAAGAGAGCAGAAGTCCAGTCCTGCCAGGCTGCTGTCAGGAGCAGTCCCATGGAAATACAAGAGCATTTGGGATCTCTTAATTAAGGAAGCAGAACTTGGTTCTTGGATGATGATCCACTGATGATCTGGACAAAACACTCTTCTTTCTTGAAGTGCTCCATTCCTTGGGCTACCTAAAGCTTTTCTAGGAAGTGCTGTAGAAATAATAAGATCATTTATACCTCTCTACTTCAGCACTCTATACTTCTCCATTCTCAGCTCCAGGTGGTTTTTCTAGTGTACTAATCCTAAAAATGTTCTCTTGTGACCATTACTGCTGACATCGGGACGTTTTGCACGTAAGACAAGCCCTCGGAAGGGATGTGAAAAGAGTGCACGTGTCTTGCTCTGTATTCCCTGAAATGATGTTGAACGGTCTTTGTCAGTATCAAAACTTACATCTCTCAATTTTTTCAGCTCCCCAGGAACCTTTTTTTTATTACTTCTTCTGAGTACAATGGTGCATCAGTAAAGTGAGATGGATCAACAATCAAACTATGGAGACCTTCCTGTTTCAAGGTAGTGCTTGTCAGGCGTAATGTTTTTGGTTTTTTTCCTGTGTACCTGGCAATGTTTTTATGGCAAATTGTGAAAACTCATAGGTTTGTGATGGATAGGTGGCTTTTCCAGGTGAATTCACCCAATTCCTGACTGAAACTTATTCATGAAGTCTTACTGACTTTACCAATAGAAAATCACCTCTGTGGAGAGTATAAATTATGGTGCCATGAGACATATTGGATTTTGTTGTTACTGTTCTGATGAAAACCCCTATTGATCTTCTGCTATTTCTGTTTTAACTGAAGAAAAACTGCGCACTTTATGCAGAGAAGGATCCAAGAAGAGGAAAAGGAATTACTTGGAAATTCAAATGAAAGAAAGGTAATAAAGCCAAGGGTTTTGCCATTACATTAATTGTAATTGAATTGTGGTTGGTAAATCTGCCTTTTGCTCTTCCTAGAAATAGCAAGCAGTGGCATGTGCTGACATGCAGCTTGTGCTACATCTGAAGAGTGAAATTCTGTTCATTTCAAACTGCTGTTCCTGACTTTTACTGGTGCAAAATGAGATTTATAAAAGCTCTGTAACACCAAAGTAAATTTGAGGCTGTTTGTTACTCATAGGAACAAGACTGCATAAAAATTCACCTTAATTCTGCTGGTGCTTATTAATTTTATTTTGTTTTGCTTCTGGGGCCCCTGCTCATCTGTTACAGGAATCCTAGGATTTCCTTCATGTTCTCCTCCAAAATTAAGTTATATTTCCTTTTCTGCTTTTATACCTGCTATCTGTTGCTGTATAAAAGAGAAAAAAAATCATTGCTTTTTCTGTTTCTTTGTGAATGTTAGAGAAACAGGTTTACTGCATAAGTGAAGAGCTGTAAAATCATGTGTTTACTTTTGATAGTACTAGAGAGCGTAAGCCAGAAAAAAACCCCCAGATTAGTTATCCACTTCAAAAATCCCACTTCTTAATTATTTTTGAGATGAGGTGAATGGTTAAGAAAATGTAGTATTGATAGTATGGATTATATCTGCTAAGTATCTTTTTCTTTTTAATAGATACTCTTAGAGAATTAAACATGGCAGCTTGCCAACCTTTTTCACTTCTCGAGGCCATCAGTGGTAACAAAAGGCTCCTAGTTCATTATTTATTTGGTCTGCTGAGAAAACTGATTACTTGGGATAGTACCACTGAGTTTGTATTCGTGCTGTGAATCCCATCTTAATGAAATATCTGTTCAAGGAATAGGTGAAGTGAAAGTTAGGGGTTCCTTCTTGGAATGTTTGCGAGCTTTTACACTCTTAAGAAAATATTTACTCCGTCACACCAAGTAAGTCTTTCTGCACAGTTGGTGCCAGCTTTGAACTTCTCAGAAAGAGAATAATAATTAAACAGCATAAAGCTTAAACATTTTTATCCCCACTCTGTCTTCTTCTCTAACACTGGGCTGCGCCTGTTCCAGGGCTTTACCTGCATCTCCTTTAGGTGTGGCAGTCTGGAGAGGGGAACTCTCAGTGCCAGAGGCTGGGGGTTGGTCTGTGTGTGTTTCAAGGGATTTACTTTGAAGTAGCCCTTTAGTCCTTGGGACCAGCTTCCCCCTAGTGGCTGGGATGCATCTCTCGGTGGGCTTGATCCAAAACAAATCCAATTTGCATTTTGCCAGAGTACTCCGCATGTGCGAGGCCTGTCTGCCCAGCAGCCTCAGTGAGTATTGGGAATGTGGATGGATATTATCTCTGCTTAAGGGGTGGAGAAGCAGAAAGTCAAAGTCACTGTCCTGCCACCCCTCAGTGGGTCAGAAAGAGAAACCTGAATCCCATTTTTCTTGCTCAATGGAGTCTGAGTAGTCAGTGTATCCACCACTCTGTATACCAACCCCCTGCTCATTATAGAGGAAATTCCCAACTCTTTTCCATGTCTCCTCTTTCCCCCTTAGCTGTTAGACCCATTCTTGAGAAGGAAACAGCAAAAGAAAGGAACATTCAAAATCCTAAAACACTCTAGATGTCTGGCAGCGAGACAATATTAATTATACATGTAGCTGTGTGTTTAGAAACTCAATAAAACTCTGCCGTTTCTCCATGATCCAGAAGAACAGCTTGTTCTGTAAAAGGCATTTTCTAACTATAGACAGGTATCAATTCCTTTACTGACTGGATTGATTCCTTCCTCTGCTAATGCATCTTCTGTCCTGATAAGGTGACTCTGACCTATAACTTCACTTCTTTGGTGGAGGGTGTGAAGGAAATGGGTGTTTTTTCACAGTGCTGTGAATGTACAGCCACTGCTCATTGGTGCTTTGAAACATCAGTTGTGAAAACAACTGATCATCCCCAAAGTTCCCTCATTTCTGGTCGCTTAAGCAGCACACCACTCTACTCTGATTTCTTTCATCACCCAAATACATTAAGAGAATGAAAGCAGCCAGTCTCGGATACTCCCTGATGTTATTTTTGTCTCTGACCGCAAATGTCATTTGTTCAAAAGCTGAAGAGCTTTATCTCTTCGTGGGGATCCCCACTGGAATAAACTCCAGGCCCCCCTTGCCTGGGAAGCATTTGCCAGAGCTGCTGATGTGATTAAGCAGCCGGGAGGAACCCCAGTGCAGGTGAATTCCAGCCTTTGGAATTCATTAAGGGAGTGGTTGGAGTGAGTGTGAAGTCAGTCTTGGGTTTTTTAAACATGGCTTAAAATTTTTTTATTTTAAAGGATTCCAGAGGTTTGAAGGTGCTTGTAAATCATCCCAGCAGGAAGACGGAGCATCGTAGTCTTAACAATATTCTCTTGGCCAGAATATTCCCTTACAGCTCTGGGGAAGAGGGAAGTTGGGAAGGAATCCTGATGGAGAGACAAGAAGTGAAGAGCTAAAGTCTCCAGCAGCCTCAGCGGAGAGATACCGAGGAGCCCTGAGTCCCTGAGACCTTTGCTGCAGATCTGGAGAAAGATGGATCTGTTCTATTTCGCACACAGCTGGAGAAGGGGGAGGCACTCAGCCTTTGGACACGGTGAGTGCTGTGGCTGCCAACAGCTTGCTGCTTCGGAGTGGAATCAGCACTGCTCTTGGGCAGAGCCGGGCACGGGGAAACACAGATGGCGTTTCATTAACATTAACGGACTGGCTAAGGAAGAGTTCTGCATGGTGCCAAGATAATGTACAGCTTTAATATAGCAAATTTCTACCGCTGGTGGGAACTCTGGTGTCTTCCTTGAGGAACATGCCCAGCTATAACATTTATTTTCACTGTTTAGAATGAGTCCTGAGGAAGATGTGGGTGAGATCCTGTTCCCTGTTTCCATCAAAGCACCCACTTCCCTGACAAGAACCCAACCTCCCACCTCACTTTTTCAAATGATTGCTCAGACTCTTGATGCTGAGCAGAAAAAAATTTAAGCTGTTTTTCAAAATGAACGTTTTATCAGGTTTACCACATTTATCAGGTGGTGTCTTTCCCCCTTTCCAGGGCAAAATATTAACTACATTGGAGAACTCAAGAGCCTGTCTGGAAAGGATTCTGGATGGAGAGGAGGTGCAAACCCAGAGGACCAACACGAAATGCAGCCAGATTTTCTTCTAAAATGGAAGAGTTAAAAATCCAAGCTCAAAAGGACAAAGAAAGGGAAAAAAGGAGAAATCTTTATTCTGGAAAATGAGAAGCTGCTTCACCAGAGGAAATGTGGATGTGTGATGCCAGGGTGGGGCCATTTTCTCTCCAGTTCCTGCGCTTCCTCTGAGGTGGTTTGACTTTTGAAACGTACAAAATAAAGGTGACTTGTTTGTTTCCTGTACTGGGAAAGATGGAATAGGAAGAGAGGACAGATGTTGCAGGAGTAGAGGCATTCCCTTACTGCCTGTTGATATTGAAAACAGCCTGAAATGGCATTTCAGCTTTTTACTGAGAAAAATAACAGGAATATCAAAGGATCGTATTAGGAAAGAAGCAAGCAGTCTCGGTATGAATTTTGTGTTTGCTGTGCTGTGAAAAGAAACACTATATTGGTGGTGGCAGTGAAGATGAATTCTGGGGATGGAGGTAACATATCCTAATGCTCCTGTGTTTTCCAGGGATGTCAGTTTGCAGATCACAATTCTGGTCTGGGGCTAAGGGTATGGATAGATTAAAAAAAAAACACCCCAAACTCTAACAGGTCAGATCCTGAGAACTGAGTTGTAATTCCTGTAGAGTCAGTGGTAGGGATCTTCCTGGGAATAAGTGCGTAGAAATGTGCTGTGAAGTGCTTTTCTGACACACATGCCTCTTTCATGAAGCTGGGATCCACGCCTGATCAGCAGCTGGTCACTGAACGTCTGCCCCGCTGCAAAATGGACAAGTTTATCCAGAGAGCTGAGATGCTCCAACAAGACACCCTCACTTTCCTGACCTGCAGAGCTTTCCAGTGCTTTGGAGCACTGGAATACGGTTGGAATTGTGCTCTAGGAGGACATTACCCCTGGACCAGCTCTGTTAACCTCTAGCAAGTCACTTGAAACCTGCAGTGCTGGCCCAGGCATTCAGTGCAAACAAAACACAAGCTGCTGTAGCACATTTGTGCCAAGAGTTTCCTGATTCCAAGTGCAGTCAGATATGGCCTAAAATGAACCATTGTTGTAACAATGACAAGAGAGGCTGGGGTGAAAATCATGTTATTTCCTTCGGAAAGAAAAGCGTTCTATTTTTAACTATTTTCCCTTAATCTTACTATTTTGTTCTACCAGTGTTTATAGTAGAGAGTACAATGCTCCTTGTCGTGATTGTTCTTTGTGTGACTGGGATATAAGTAGATGTTCTGCAGCAAATTGTCTGGGATACAGAGTCCAAAGAGATTATGCTGCAGGAAGTTCTAAAAAAAAACCCAAACCCTTACACAATCCCCCACTCACTCCCTCCAAAAAGCCATAACCCAAACAAATAAAAACCCTAAAAGACTGTCATAGCTCCAAAATAACTGTAAAAACTGTGTGCTAGGCTTAAAACAGAAGTCTGGGGGAAATGATTGTCAGAACCCTTGGTGCATTTGAGAACTGATATATGTACATTAAACAGAAAATAAGAAACACACACTTGGGCTGTGCTTGTGTTCTCACTGAGACAAATGAACAGCTCCTCTCATTCTTTGCTTCTCCATCTTTATTAGCAGTCATCTGATCTTCCCTCCCTTTCTGCATCCACTAATCCTCACCAAAATGGCTGGAAAGAACTTCTGTTGCGGTCTGGAGTGTTTTCCTGAGATTATTTCTACTGTTTCAGCAAGCTCAGTAGAGTTACTGGATGCTCAGAAGGACTTTTTGATCTGGACTTTACAAGCCTTGGACCCTGTTCAACAGTAAGTAGCCAGGAGAGAGGAGAGGGACTTCTCCCTGTCACCTGAAACAAACTTTTAGTTCATTTCAAACAGTTCTTTGAAACCAGTCGTTGGTAAAAGATAAAAAAACCTCACAGGTACTTTATTAAGTATGTCCTTCTGCCTTAGCCCTTTGTTCTCATTTATGTATCCACAGCCATCTACGCACAAATTACAAATAATTTATCAGGCTATGATCTTTTCCATTATTTTACAGGATGCTGCCTGAAGGAAACAGCAGAGCTGGAGGCTTGTGTTGAGTGGGTGATGTATGAAAGGGGCTTGTGGCGGTGAGTTAGGATGGAGCACAACTCACAAACAAAAGGCAAGCAGATTTTCGACGTCTCTGTGCCATTGTTTAGATAATGTGTTTTACTGAGGTTTTGATAAAACTGGTATTTAAGGAAAAATCCCCAAATCTAACCCCATCATGGAAACTACCTGCTTACTGCGAAATGATTCGTGTAAGTAGACAAATTGGGATGTGCTGCTGCTTTGGATAATTTCGTGCTCTGATCTGAGAAACCTTCAGGCATCTCATCTACAGTCTTGGCTCTTTTATCCTAATATTTGGCCCTTCCAGATTTTCTTTTGGCTAAGGAATTCAAAGTCTTTTTAGACTTTGCAGTTTTCTTTGTCACTACACAAGACTTGTGAGAATGGGGTGGGAAGTAGGGAGAGTGCTGGAAGGTCCTCGTGTGCCTGGATGTTCCCCACTTGGTTTCCCTGCCCCTTCAGCTGCCAGCAGTAGCAGGGAATGGAAATTCTTCTGGGATGTGGCAACCCTGACTCAAAAAGAAGAGTTCTATTCCACAGAACCATCTTTTAGGGTGAATTTTATTTTTATTTAATGTGAAATTGAGTGCAGTCACAGGTAACCAGTGCAGAGTTCAGCTGCATGCCCTCAAATGGAATTTTGGAATTTTCCACATTTTGGAATTGCTGGCTTTGCATTAGGGTAAGAGGGCAGAGGGCTGCGTTGGGTGTGGTGCTGCCTGTGAGATGTCCAAGAGAGAACTGACTGCTGCATAAAACTGAAGAGCTTTTTCCTAGTTACCCTTTACACAAAGATGAATATTACCCAGGAGTTGTGTGGCTGGTTGGAAACTGAGGGCTTTTTCTGGGCAACACTGAGCTGCCTTTCAGTGGGAAAGGGAGGAGAGGGAGCTGTGGGAACAGGAGGGGCTGTGTGCCAGTTCTCAGGGTCAGGAACAAGCTGGAGCAGGCAAACAGGTACCCAGCCAGCTCCATGAGCAGAGTTAAACTCAGCCTCAGCTTGCCAGGCCTGAATTAAATCAGCATTAGCGGAGTACCAGGAGAAAGAAGGTTTCACCCAGGAATAAACTGAGTCTGGTTAACAAGCAAGGGATATTGGGAACTCTCACTGCCCCGGGAAGTCTCAGAGTTTTGCAGTATCACCAATTCTATGAACCCATTGACAGGTGTTTGTTAGAGTGGATATTCTGCAGTGGCACCATGAGCAGCCCCCGTGTGTCAGTCAGATGAGCCGCAGCACTTTGGGCTGCAATTCTGCTGTGCAGTGTTTGCAGTCAGATTTTGGGTTAGAAAACTCAGAGTTCAAGACCCCAAACGGGTCCTTTTCAAGTGCTGTTGCCTCACGCTCAGCTGTTTCTGTGGCCTCCAGTGTCAGACTGTGAGAGCTCATTGCTTGAGTAGCTGGGATGGTGCCCTTGGCAATTCCAGTACCTTGGGGATAATGGTGTTACAGGATGGAGCTCCCCAGAGCAGAGCTTAACCAGAATAACACACACAAAAAGCTGATTTTTGATCGTTTGCATTTACTACTTATTACAAGCATAATTTGTGTGTCTTTTACCCACCTTAGAAAACGTGGGATGGCAGGGAACACACATTAAAAAGTACAGCAAGTTAACCTGAGAACCAGGTATACATACACCTATAAGTGCAGAATGCTCTGTCTGAGATCATCTGAATAATGTGGTTTGTAACAATTCCTTATCCTGGCAACCAGAATTTCCTGGCTGTGTTGGTAGTGTGGTTGCTACAGTTAATCAGCAACCTGCCTAATCTTCCTAACCTTCTTATTGTAACCTGCCTAACTATTGTGTAATCTGCTTATGGCAGTAAACCCTGACTATTAGTAGCAAGTTTTGAGCTGTGCAGGTGCAAATATTATTTTCACTTCTGTTGACAACTGACTTTCACGGCGTTTGCGCTCCTGAAATTAAACATCGTCTCACTTACGGTGTTAATTATCAGGAAATAAAGAGTATTTCTTGCCTGTTAACGTCTGGCTCCCCTGCGCTGCAGCCGCGTAAGCATGTGGGGGATTGTCCCATTGCTAATCCTGGGATGCAATTCCGTGGGACACTGGCCACAACCGATGGGGGGGAAGTCCTGCTGTCCCTGTCACCACCTGACCTTCACTCCCCACGGCTCTCTTCACGTCTGGGTGCTTTGCCTTGCCCCTGGGATCCCTGATTTCTCTGCTCCATCTGCCTGCTGTGATTTTAGCAGACAGGAGAGACAGGAATTTTTCTGATGCTATTTGTAAGTCTTAGTTCATTCCTCAAATACCTGGAATTCCTATTGAAGAAAGAAGCAATTTTGAGTTTTGCTGGAGTATGCAAGGGTTTTTGGTTTTTTTCCCCTAAAGCCAAGTAATTACTAAAAAGAGATGTAAAACTATAATTCCACTTTAGGGTGAGGAGGACAGACACCGAACTATTTTTAATTTTACCTCATTTTATCTAATTTATCTGATTTCATTATTTTAATGTTTGTAAGCCAGCAGCTGCCATATCTTGTAATAATGCATTAGACAGGATTCCTGGACAAATATATTCTGTATACAAAACTCACGTCTGACTTCAATTTGTGAGCAACAGGACAGACACACTTAGAAATCATTTTTAATAATATATCTTGATCTTTAGAGTGCCTATTATCTGCCAAGCTCAGGCAAATGTTTTGCTTGCTGTCTTTAGAGAAGCCTTGAGGATTCTACTTGAGACCACAATTAATTCCAAAACGGGGATGGCTTTAAACATTTTCTTCAAGAATTTGAATTATTTTGTTATTTTCTTCCTCTGGAGCAGTTGTAAAAGGTAATGATGTACTAATTCTTTCCTCAAAGGAAAAGAGAACATAACCTGCTTGGTGTTGTGATAACTATGGACAGGAGGGGATGGTTTCCAGAGGAAGCAATATTGTAAATACAAAAAATGCTTCAAAAAGCACAACATCCCAAACTTGTGGCTTCTTATTTCAGAATATAAATATAATTATTATATAGAAATACTATTCTTGCACTTCAGAATTATTTCATACTACAGTTCACATGCAAAGTTACCCCCTTCTTCCCATGTGGTATTTTTAATCCTTTTTCCAGGTACACCTTTCTCATTTTCTTTGCAAATTTTTGAATGTGTTCCTACTTTTTTTGCTGTGGCCATTAATTAAAATATTTAAGACAGAATATTCAATAACCTGTGAGAAACTTTTCCTATTCCTCTCCCTCCTGCTAGGCGGTTTCCCTGAAAGCATAACTCATCAGCATTTCTCCTCTAATGAACTTTGTGCCTTAAAATGCTTCTATTATATCACCTTTGGATTTAGATGATTTTCACGTTGAAGTTATTGGGGTTGTTTCTTTAAATATAGTTTTGGGTTTTTTTCCAATGCTCTCATCCTATTAGTTATTCTGGATTCTCTACATTTAAATCATCCTCCTTGCAAAAAAAAAAAAAAAAAAAAAAAAGAAAAAAAAAGAAAAAAAAANCCATGAAAAAAAAAAAAAAAAAAAAAAAGGAAAAAAAGAGGTCAAATCATGACTTGGCTTTTAGACCAGACTATTTTTCATCTCCTGACAGGTGTATGTGGCTCTTCTTTGTTTAAAATGTTTTTTACTGCTGTACTTTGCTTCATGAGGTTTAATCCACCCTGACCTGTCTGTCTCCATTTCCATTCTGTCATCTCTGGTTTTTCTTTGCTTTTTAACTCCTTACTGGAATGTTTATCCCTTTATGTTTGTAATGCAATTTCTGAACAGCTTTTTTGACTTAAATCTCATTATCCTCCCTGTCTGAAAAGCTCTGTTGCTCCAAGTGATTTCCGTAAGTGGTTCCTCTAATACCTCAAGTTTTGATCTCCCATTCATGAGGATCTTTCTTTTCCTACAAAAAGGTTGGTTTCTTTAAGATCCTTTGCTAGCAATTTATATCCTAGAAATGCTTCCTGGAAATCTTGGGAAACCATAATTAACTGGATCTCCTTAGCCCACACAATGCTGTTTTTCTTTTCCAGAAATGCTAAAAAAGCTGAGGCATAACCTCCAAAAGCTATCCTAACTCTTCCTGGTTATATAATATTTATCATGTTCATTAATTCTGTTATTATTAAGGTTTATATTTAAAATATTTAAAAATTCACTGACAAACTCAATCTAAATTATACAAAGGTTCCCAACTGCTTCTAAAACCTTAAAAAAAGCATTGGTTTTGCTCCTTTCTCTACATTCATAGGAATTTTAGTGGTATTTTTTATCCTTTAGTAGTTCAACAATTATATATTTGTTCTTTTAGAACACAGTGGAGTGCTGTTAAATCTTAGAAACAGATTTGACTTCTTTTCCTTTCAAATCACTTCAGATAATCTGAGAAAAAACCATAATTTAGAGCTCCTCTGCTTTCTTTCAGAAAAGGATTTGATTTCCTAAAGGGACAAGTATCAGTCATATGTGATTGGTAAATGTAAAACTCTTCAGAATTACAGAACACTGACAACCACAAGCAAACTTCCTTGTGAAGCAAGGATTAATATTTTCACAGATATTTAATTCAAGTTTAAAAAAAGTTTCAAATTCACATTCACACTTCAAAAATAAATAAAAGAATGCTTAAAAAACCTCCAAAACTGAGAAACTGTAACAAAATAAGCAGGAAAATATAATAACAGATTTTTTAGAAATAAAGTCAGTAATAGCAGGAGAAAGTACTACTGATGTAAGATAAAAACATATCCCAAACATTTCTGGAGAGTTTTTTGTGGAGTAGCTGAAGTCCTGAGTAGCCAGTGTGTAGGAAGAGGTATTAAAGCACTTCCTTGCATACTTTCATACAATTAGAGTTACCTGAGGTGTAAAGATTCCCCTCTTCCAGGGATAAAATGGCAATTCCTGCTCCAGAATCTCCCCTGGCTTTGCCAGCCCGTGGGAAGAGCTGGCTATGAGCCTCAGTAGTTACACAGCACACTGTGTAATTTATTATTAAACGAAGAGGTTGCAGCTCATTTTAAGAACAGAGGTGCACTAATGTCACAGAAGAGTGCAACAAAGAAGAGTAATACAAAAGCAAATTATTTTCTTGGCGAAAACTACGAACTTGAGCTTTCTTACTGGAAAACAAACAGAATTCCTGCACTGGCAGGTCTCTCAAACTAAGAGGTAAAAACTCACAGCATTTTGGATGGGTAGCAAAGCACCGAGTTTTTCTCTGGTGTCTGTTCCACAGCCAGCAGGGGAGGAGGTTCCTGAGTCCCAGCCCTCGCTGTCAGTCCCCTTCCTCATCACTGGGCTTCTCCTCGGAGTCATCGCTCTCGTACTCCTCATCCTCATACTGGGAGGCACCCTCAGCTTCGGGGTCTGACTGAGCTTCCTCTTGGTGCTCGTGGGACCTGTCAGACCGAGAGCTGCCTCCGGACTCATCCTCCTCCTCCTCCTCCTCCTCCTCCTGGGAACGGCCACGGGATGGGCCTGCCTTTGCCTCCTCCTCCTCCTGGGAATGGTCAAGCGATGGGCTTGCCTTGGCTTCCTCTTCCTCCTCCTCTTCCTCCTCCTCTTCCTCCTCCTCTTCCTCCTGGGAATGGCCAAGTGACAGGTCTGCCTTGGCTTCTTCCTCCTCTTCCTCCTGGGAATGGCCAAGCGATGGGCTTGACTTTGCTTCCTCCTCCTCCTCCTCATCACTGTGCCGGCTGGACTCAGGCTCAAGGACATCAGGGCTGGCTCTGGCCTTGTCCCCATCCTCCAGATCACTGCACTGCCCATCTGGGGTGGAGGTTTTGACCCCTTTTCCCTTCTCTTCCTCCTCCTCCTCCTCCTCCCAGGACTGCTCAGACAAGGGATGGTCATCAGGTGCCTCCTCAAAGGATTCCTTTTTTGTCACTTTAACCTTGATGATTCTGGAAAGACAAATCACACGTGGGGTTTTATTTTCTGGGAAGATGCTTTCCAGGAGGTGTTAAACCACCTTTATGTAATCCAGGACAAAGCCTGGTAGTCATGGCTGGGGTGGAACAGGGGAAGGAAAAGGGAAGGGGGGACACAAGAATTTCTTTTTATGCTAGAAAGTAACTCAGCAGTATTGCTTATATATTCCAATTTTTTTAAAAATTTCTGCTTCCTTTTAAATCACAACACCCAATAGATACTAAAAACTATTTTTAATAAGGTTCATTAAAAAAAAATTAAAATTTAAAGCAACCTGCCAGAATTTTTGACGAAAGGAACAAAGAAATGTTGCTCTTCATTTTTCTTTGAAGTGCATTACATAACATAACCAGTTTGGTTAACCAGCTCTCCTCTGTTTCACGAAATAACATTTAATTCAGGAAAAACATTCAAAACTACATACTAATGCTAACATACCACGTAGTCAAATAGTTCCCTGGGAAATACTGAAAATCATTAAAAAGCTCTTAAATCTCCACACACACAAAAAAATTTCTAATTATTAGATATGCAGTGGGTAAAAAGAGAAGGCTTTCAGTCATCTGTACCTTTCTCTGACAGCGATGGAGGCAAAATCTCCAGCAGTGGAGAATTGCAGTGATTTGGCTGCTCTTCCTTTCTTTGAAACAAACTCTGGGCAGATCCCCAGTGCTCTCAGTCTGTTTGAATAATGCTTTTCTGCAGCTATTCTGGCATTTTTCTGTAGAAAACCCACAATGGTTAAATGTTATCTAACGCATTAAATGCCTGGCTTTTGCTACTTTTATTTATATTAATTCTCTGATTCATTAATTGCAGCTGACAAATAAAATTATTATTCACTGCAGGTAAGAATGGCAAAACAATACTTGAAAATTTTATACCAGATTTTACTTTTCTGTACCAGCAATGTTTGGTTGTGTTACAAAGTTACTCATGTTGCAACTGAACCTGACACATTTACAACAGTTTCCTGTGCAAGCATATCTCAAAAATTACTGGTATTTATATGGAGATGGGGCAACAGAGATTGGAAACGGAGAAATACTGCCCTGGAAAGTGTTTTAGTGTTTTTGAAGTATCTTCTAAAAATATCGGACTACAAATGTCTTATGCAGTATCAGTCAAGATTAATTAGTAGTTCAGAAACAAGGCAACCTGAGTGACTCTTTCAAAAAGCAATGGCCTTTGTTTCACTCTTTCTTCCATTTCTTGCAATTCTTGCAAATATTCCTGCCTTCTCTGCCTCTCGTTGTTCCTGAGGGGAGCAGAGTACAAGAGAAATCATTATTAATTCATAGTACAAGGAGTAATTTTCTACAGCAGTTAAATTGCTCATAACAAATTAAATGTTGTCATACTTCAGGATACATTAAAGGTACTGAAAGACTCATCTCTGAAGGAGTCACTTTGGCTAAGCAGAGGCAGGTCCTGGCTACTGGAGTTAAATGGAGGCTGAGTTTGGATTCTTGGGGTTTTTTGGTTAAAAATTATTTGGATACTTAGGGTTTTCTACATGCTGATTTCATACAGATCTTCCAGTTGTTCTACGTAAGATTAAATAGAACACACCATAGGAAATTAAGAGCATTAAATAAAAATCAGTACTTCTAAAGTCTGATGATGAGAATCTTGCCACTTCAGCAGTTGATCACACGAGAGAGGTGGCATGGAGCGCTTTTTACCTGAGCTGGTTTGTCAAGGGTCCAGTCAGTAGAGCAGGATAATGAAACTGTTGATTCCTCACTGAAATGATCTCTGGGATCACAGGGAGCATTGGCTAATCCAGGGGGAATGGGTTGTAACCCCTCCTCATCGTGGGGCAGGTAGCTCTGTGAAGTGCCTCTGGACTTGAAAGGAGGGCGGATCTGGCATTGCGGGTCAGACATTTCAGGGCAAGGATGAGATCAAGGGGGGGCATTTTCCACTTCTGCTTCCTCCGGCCTCTCTCCCTGACCATCTCTGAACTCCTCACTCAATTCTTTCTGCTGGGAAGTGAACTTCCACGTTGCTCCTTGCTTTGAAAGAGCACTGCCACTGGCAGACCTCACTACCCAGCTGTGCTGAAATGAGCATTATCAGGTTAAACGCTAAACCTGATAACGCATCCTGCATCAGCACCAGGGAAGTGATCTTGCTTTGCAACAGCAGCACTTTACACCCAGACAAGAGCTCCTGGAATCTGACGAAGCTGAAGACTGTAATGTGAAACCTGCTGTTGAACGAACTCAAATCACATCTACAATCACCTACTGTCTCTCTTAATTTTCCACCTACTCTGACTCCAGTTGTTTTCTGCTTCTGTCCCAGGGTCAGCAGATCACATGCTCGAGGACACATGGATTATAAAGCTCCTGCTGTTAACAGTATGCCAGGTTACTGCAAATTGGGATTTGTGCTTGCTGCCCAAGAATCCTGCCTAGGCATGAAGCAACAGGGGCAGAGCAGTCAGTGCCTCTCCCCATCCCCACATAGCAGCACCTTAAATTGACAATACTGCAGCAGTACCACTGTACCAGGCCAGATCACAAACCTCACTAAAGGCTTGTTCAAACAGGAATAATTTTTCTTAGGATTAGAAAAGAAGAAAGGGTTAAATTAGCCCCAAACACGAGGCCAAGCAGCAGTCACGGGGTTAGAGCTGTGTCAGAGCTGGAGCCATCTGGAGTGGCAGCTTACAGCACTCCAAGGAGGCCCTCGTGTGCTCAGTCGTACACAGTCTTTGCACTGCACCTCTACTCCAGGGAACCTTGGATCCCATTCCCCCTGAACACCAGCAGCTTCCTCAGTCACTGCTGTTGCACCGTGAAGTTAAAATATTCCTGCTCTAATTTCCCTCTTCAGTGGGGACCTGCTGGGACAAAGAAGTGAACTCTGAAATGTTCACAGCCGCACTAAAGCTGTACCAACACCAGTGCAGTATCCAGCTCTGCAAGGATATTCTGTATCCACACTGTTCCCTTCTGATTTTCATAACCTTTTTCTCTTTATCTGATACACCAACGGAAAAAACACAGGACTCCCCTGCTACTGAATCTATAACAATCTAATGTGGAAAATATATATTTTCTATATGCTATATATTTCTGTATATTTACAGAAATAAAATATAAAATATGCTGTATATTTCTCTGAGTTCAATATAGGTTGACAACAATTTCCCAGTTGAAATGCTAAGTTTGGCCAGTTTTTAACGAGCTGCTTGCACCATGTTTAATTTACCATGTGTAAAATTATCTAAACTTAGACTATGATTTTTTTTTTACACATTGTATGTTTAACATACAGTGCAATCCCAAACCTCTCCTCATTGTTGAATGAGGTGTTCAGGATTCAGTGGAATGCAACAAAATACCTGAATGTTTTTAATCTGGATTTAGACATCTGAGCTAGGCTCTGATGTGGGTCATTGGCCTCAGCCCGAGCCATCACAATTTTCTGGAATTTTTTCGTTCTTTGTTTCTGCTTGGTTCTGTTCCTTTTTTGTTGTTCTTCCAGCTTTCTCTTTTCCTCAAGGGAATTCCTGGTGGGGAAAATAAACTAAGGCTGAATTAATTTTAAATCTAGAGCAAGACTTCAAAGGAAGCTTTGGTAAAGATGATTCCAAAGAGAAAAACAGGGTGAAAACAGGGTTGCTATGAGAGGACACAAGGTATGTGCCATTTTAAGGGATTCAGGATATCCTGGGAAACAGCAGTCATTTGTCTTCTTCTTAGGGACATGCTGACAAAAATGCACTAGTGTTCCTCTAACAATAATAAATACTAATTAAGTCCGATATTTAAATATTTTAAGATTTATATTATAAGCCCTTACATTAACAAATTAAATCCTATATTCACTGCATGAAAGAATTAACTACATATGTAGAAATACCAAAAATAACACCAAATAAAATACCAAATATATACTAACAAAAAAAAAATAATCTACTTTTCAAGTATACATAAAGCAGAGCATCTCTAAGCCGTCACCTTAGGGCTTGTAGCCGTCGTCTCGTGGATTCTGTGTTTTCGGGAGATTTGGATTTTCTTCCTCCCATGAGATGTGGGCTTGCCCCTGACTGCCCCATCTGAGGTTTCCGTCTCGGAGAGGCAAACGGCCACCGTGTTTCCTTCAATTTTTCTTCATCCTCTTGAATGTCCTTCAAGATCTTGCCCTTTCTTGAGGGAATGTATGAAGTACGAAGGTCAAAAGGCTCACAGACCGTGAGGGGTTTCACTTTCTTTTGTTGCAGGAGGTGTTTCTGGAATTTCTCATGTAGGAGTTCAAAATTGGGAACGGTCGATTTGATCTTGGGTTTGTGTTCAGTGCTCTTGTGTTTCTTCTTCTTGTTAGTCTCTTTCAAGGCCAGCCTGCTGTTGGGTTCAGATGAATTTCGTAGCAGCTCCTCAGCTCTCATCCTGATCCTGATTTCCCTGTAGAGCTCCTTCTCCTTTAGCTTGTCATTGAAATCTGGACTATAAACGCATCTTGGGACTGGTTTCGCTCTGAACACTTTAGGTTTACTTTTGGGTAGGGAAACATCTTTTAACTGCATTTTCCTGGCTTCAATCCTTTGCCTCTCTCGCTCAATGAATTTAAAGGGCTTCTGGGAAGCCAGGAGCTTGAGTTTGCTCCTCTCCCTCACGGACTTCCTGCGCTCCTCGTTCCGCTGCACGATGTCGTGGTAGAGTGGCAGGAACACGGCGGCGGGCACGGGATTGGCTCGGAATTTTTTCTGGCACTCCGCTTCCTCCTCTAGCTGCTTCTTCAGTAAGTGATTTTCCAGCTCGACCTGTGACTTGGATTTGATGTTCTGCTCTTTCTTCTGAGCTTCTCTGATAGTCATCTGGAAGGGCCTGGGCACAGTGACTCTGGGGGACCACACTTTCTGTTTCTTGTGCACCTTCCTGCAGGCTGGTGAGCTGGGCAAGCTGTGCATGGCACGGGAGATGTAGTCTTCCAGAGAGAACCCATCCCACATTTTTTCAATCTGCTGCTTAGCAAAAGAGGATGATCCAGTTTCACTGCTGTTTTCCTCAAACACTAATTCTCCATCAGACGCGTCAGATACACTGGAGTCAGAGGGATCACTTAAGTCTGAGTCTGAAAAGGATTTGTGCAGGTTAAGAGGCTGATATGAGCTCTTGTCCCAAGTTGGCCTTGAAAATAAAGGGGGGAAAAAAACTGGTTTGAGCCAGTCCAACACTGATGCAAAGCCGGTGACTTCCACTCTAAGGAATCATCACTAGAAACAAAAATGAGTGGCTGAGGAGGGAGAGAAGGGAAAAGAGCAGCACAGGGGGCACTCGAAGCAGATCCTGGTTTTAGTGCTGATCACCAAGTCACCACTTCCTGACTTGGGAAAGGCCCTGTGCTTTCCTAAATGTGCTGCCCAATCCCTGCTGCACACCCACCTCTAAACCACACAGACCATTAGCAAGGCAATGAGTGTTTCTGCTGCCAAAACTGACTTTTCTCTGATTATCTGGTTATGAGAGATGGGGAGTGTAACACTTTCCAGCCCAGAAACACACCCTGCTGCTTTACAGCTGCCTGCAAAGCATTCGGGAATCTTCAGCTAAAAAATGTCCCCAAACTCACCTACAGCACTTTGGAGAGGTGTCATTTCTTTCATCCAAGGCTTGTGCTCCTTTTAAATACAGTTTGTTCCGATACATACTTTCCAGTTTTGCCATGGTCTGCACGTGGGCATTCTTCAACTCTTCCAGTTTCAGGTAATACTCTTGATTTGAATTGTACATTTTGGAAAAGTCTTTCCACTTGTCACAGTCTCTCTTTGGAGGGGAGGTCTGCTCTCTGTTGGTATTTGAATCCAAGTCAAAGCCATCCTAGAAGAGATGTTTGTAAATTTTTTCTGCGTGAAGGAAGGGGAACTTAATTGTTTCATCTTAATTAAGTCTAATGAATGGTAAAGTAACACAAATAGAGATACCTGTATACAAATGTTAACGTAGAATTACATGGAATAATCATATTGCATATTAATTTATATCCTAAGGGTCCTATTTAAAGCCTGTAAAAATTCCCAAGTCTGCCCTGCAATCAGTATGTTTATAACAGGAAATATGATCAAAAGGACTTACCAAAAGAAAAAAATTAACTATTTTGTAAAGTGTAATTTTTCCTTGATTACTATGTAGCTCTAAAAATGCCTTTACTTACAAGCAAATGGAACCTCCTAGTTCCATAAGCACTTTAAAATTAAGTCATTAGAAATGTGGTGCATAAATGTTTATTTATTGCATTTCCATAACTTAATGTGAAATGACAGGGATTCTGCACAGCTTGTACTTCCAATACTGTTCGGCAGTTTGCAGCTCTGTGCAGTTAATATTCTTTAATTATTCTTAAAGCTTACACAAGTCAGAGAAGTTTTTCAAGCCAGGTTAGTCAGCATCACAAAAGCTTCATTTTGTTCTAAGCAGCACATTTTAAAAAGTCATGGGAGAGTTTCTTTATAGAAAAAATTAAGAGTACTATTTTTCCACGCTGGGGTATTTTAATAAGCTTTGACATTCCAAAAAATCTCGGACATGCAAACAAATGTCCAAATCTTGGACAAACAAATCTCTGACATACAAAAAAATCTTGTTTATGTTTCGTCGGGTTTTCTGCAAAAAAACTGTAAAAAAACCTGCAAATCCTCTAAGTGTTTTTGTTTTTTTTTTTTTTTCCCAGCAATGACCTAATGCAATGGGAATTACAGGATCGAAGCAGCGAATTCAAAGCGCCCACACAGAACCCCAGCGCCAGCCCCCTCCACCTCCCTGAATCTGCTGCTGCCACCAGCGTTCTCTTCCCGATGCGCGGGACGATCCCAGCCTCCTCCCCGGCCTGGCACGGCCACCGCTTACATCTGCCGTCCAGACGCCGCGGTGCCCCAAGCTCATTAAAGGACCGGCGCCGCAGCAGGGCCATCTGCCAGGCGTCCCCCGCCTGCGCCCGTGCGTCCCTTGCGCCCCGGGGAGGCCCCGGGCGGCGCCGGGGAGCGCGGGGCCGCCCNTTTTACATCCCTGTTTCCCCCACCTCCCTTTATTCCAAAACCACACACCTACTTTCACTACTACATTTGCCACTTGTATCTCATAATGGAACATAGCCTCAAGTTGTTAAAGAAGCTTTTGCCGTCTTGGAGTTTGTACTTCAGGTAAGCAGTTACAGGGTAAGGCTGAACCGGGGCAAGCAGAAATATTCTGTCCTAGGAATATTCTGTCCTAAATCAGGATAAGCCGGAATATTCTGCCTCTACAAAGAAGCATTAATGATGGATGGGCCTATTTACTGTAGTGCAATTACAAATACTTCTTGTGATGAAATCACACACAATTGTAATTCTTGTCAAGAATTGTAACTGTAATAATGGGGGATGAAAGCTTTAATCATAGTACCTGAACTAAGAGATCCTTGTTGGATGTGACCCTGTTGGGGTAAGACACCACTTGCAATTTTAAACAGGCAATGAATAATTCATGCAGAGCATTAATGCCTAGATCAATTGTCTAATTTATTAATTAGTAGTTGAGTTATTCTGTTTGTTCTACTTGGCAAGTCACAACAGCAGGTCAACGGCACAGTGAAAATTTATTCAAAAGCTCCAGCTCCAACCAATCATGACTGGAAATGTGAGAAGAAACGGAAGAAACACTCACCTTTAAACATTAAGAGGAATGGGGTTGTTTCAATATAGCAGTGGAGATGAAAGGGTTAATTCAAAATGTCAGGCTAAGAATTAGAACTTGGAAAGCTAATTTGCATTATTATAGAACAGTGTACTTTTGACTTTAAGCTTTGGGAAAACCAATTCTTCTGGGCTGAGCGCAGGGGGAGGAAACCGTAAGAACACCCTTTATAGGGCTCTGGATCATGCGATGACACCAGATGACACCACGATCACACTGCCCTCAGGAGAGCAAGGAATGTGATGTGCTCCCAACTGCAAAGATCCTCCTCCCCTCCAGCCTGGCATCTTTGAGGGCAGTAACGCCACTCCCGTAGGGGAAGCTTTGGGAGAAACAGCTCTAAGCTAGCTAAGTGTTACTAGAGTGCACTTCAAGGGTGTTTTTAGAATATATCACAAGAGATGATTGGTTGTCTTAAATTCTTCAGAGATAAACAGGAGCAGAGAAAAGCAAATGTAGGAAAACGTGACAAATTCGAACAAAATTACACAGTGAAGAGTCAGGTAGACTACTGCATGTTTATTGATAAAACAGCATTTTCTTTTTGAAAACAAACTGGTTTTTAAGTTAAACCTGATTAAAGTACATCAGTCTTGGTGGAGTTTAAGACAATTCACACAGGCGCTTTTGGTGAGGAATCCATATTCCAGCTACATGGCAGGAGCTCGAGGCCATGGTCCCCACCTCTCTGCTCAGCTTATCCTCGAGTGTTCACCTGCAGGGAGGACACAGGCAGAAGAAATCACAGGATACGTCATAATGCCATCTTTGTTTCAAGATCCTGGGCTTCTTGTGACTAATCCCTTGCTTTATGGTGCAGTATTTATAATGCATTTAATTTTAGCTGCAGCTGTTAAAAGGCTGGATGGTCCTAAGTAGCACACGAACTGAGAACACTCTCCACAGTTAACTGCATTTTGAAGCACAGCAAATGACTGACACTGTCCTGGTGCTTGTGAAGGAAGGGTAACCCAGACCACGATGCCAGCACCACTCACCACATCATCAATCTTGAGAATGCTGCGCACAGTTTCTGTCGCAAGGGTCAGCGCGCTCAAAGACACCAGCAGAGGCTGCACAACCAGCTCCTCCAGGATGTTGGAAATGCCACCCTAGGGGAACAAGGAGCCTTCAATTTGTGCAAGACAGATTACAGTCACATTTAGCATGTTTTCTTCCAGCAGAGTCCTGAGGGCATTGACTCCCCTGAGGGCAGTCACCTCCTAGACTGTCACAGGGCTTTCACTCGCAAAAGGGGCATTACAGCACACATCTTTCCTCAAGCATTTGACATACCCAGTCAAAATCAGCCAACAGAAAAGGTCAACAGTGCCAACTGAGAAAAAGTTATAGTGCTACTCCCAACTTATGGCCACCTTCCACTGCAGATCTTACTGATGGATCATTCTAAATGGATCTACTGCTGTAGCTGAAACGCTTTTGTGGAGACATGACGTGTTTCTGTATCTGCTATTATCAATGCTCAGGGTGAACTCCTGAGAGAACAAGCTGTAATTTCCCTCTACTAATTTTAGGGAGGCTACCACTGTGAGACACCACCTTGCCCCCTCCCATGTCCAGCCCTCAGGTTAAGCATTTTCCCTGTAATACACAGGTATCCTAACCCCTCATTACCTTTCTGACATTAATGCCAGCTGTTTTCTCTCCTTGGGCATGTCTGTTTCTGAGCTCTGTTACCGTGGAGATGGGATTGAGCCCGGCGTTCTCAGCCAGGGTGGAGGGAATGACCTCAAGCGCGTCCCCATAGGCACGGACACAGTAGGACTCCATCCCCTTCAGCGTCCGCGCGTACTCGTTCAGCCGCAGCGCCAGCTCGATCTCTGGGGCTCCACCGCCAGCAATCAAAGCCCTGAGAGCACAGAAACGACCATCAAACCTCACTTCACACGAGTGCACACACCATCAGGCTCTCTGTGTTACCGACCAACCCAGCTGAGACGTTACCTTTTCTTCACTAAGCACCTTATGACACACAGGGCGTCGTGAATGGAGCGCTCGGCTTCCTCCAGGACGAGTTTGTTGGATCCACGGACCACGATGCTCACAGTTTTCCCGGGGTTTGTGCACCCTGTAATCTAAAACATAAAACCAAATACTGACGCCGGGGAACAAATAAAAGTTTGGGACAAAAGGACACTGCCATTGGCACTTTCAAACTGTGAAGCAGCACTGATGTCTGGCCATGCAAAACCACTGCACTGCCAAAGTCGGTGGCTACTCAGAGCTTAGAAATAGGTACTTAAACGTAGTGAGTTCCATAGCAAAAAACATCAAAGCTACCAGTTATTCAAATAACAGGCAGATGTTAAGTAGGTATTAACATTTTGTCCCTCACTCACCTTTATTAGTTTCCCAGAACCGTTCAAGTTGACCTCCTCCGCCAGCTCAGCAGAGCCCAGCATGTCAGGGGTGAACTGGTCAATGTGAGCCACAGGCTTAGTTCCAATTGTCTGAAAAAATAATGGGAAAAAAAAATTAATCCAGAGGCTGACTGCAGAGTCAGCAAGTACACTGCATGTTGTTCTTCTGCATATGACAGTAAAATGCAGAAGCTACTGTGGCTTTTACATCTCTTCTGAATCCTTCTATAGAAGTGTTACTGTTCAGCAGACCAGGAATGTTTTCTAGGGAAATGTCTGCTCTTGCATTATAAAAAAAAACCATGAAACTTGTGCAAATGTCACAATAAACTGGTCCTGGCTGGGCAGTTAGTTTAGGGGTAGATTTCAAACAGTGCTGCTCATTTATATGATCCACCTTACCTTACATATAAACTCAATGTCCTCTCTTTCAATGTCTTTAACCACCATGATCTTAACTTTGTTGAGAAAATGGAGGGCCAGGTCACTGAGAGCATCCCTGAAAACGAGAGGGAAGGAGTCAGGTCCCAGTGCTCAAATTCTTCAGAGTACACAGTAAGGATGCATCAAACTCAAAATACAGACAGTGCTGATGCTTTCTAAAGGTACAGTCACTGTTACTCTGCCAAGCATGGCTGTGTTTGGCTCCAGTTTTCCAAACAATTCCAACTGTGCCCTCGAGCACCTGCAGAGAGGCGGTGCCAGGGTATTAACGTACCGCAGGATGGACTTCTGAATGAGCAGCACGTTGCACCCAGCCTTCTTGATCTGCTTCACCAGGTTCAGGATGTAGGCTCTCTCCTCACGCAGCACTCTGTCCATTTGAGCATAATCAGAAACAACAATCTGGTTGTCCATCTATTTTGAATAAAAAAGGGAAAAGCAAGTACTGTGAGCTGACTTTAAAAGCAGAATGTGCCACGTTCTTTAATGTAAGATTGTAATTCTAAACAAAGAAGTGTAACAGCAGAACGCTATTAGAGACAGTTCAGGTAACACTGAATTTAAACAATTTTTAACATAATTTAAACATAATTTGTAATTTAAACAATTTTTTTATACCAGCTGTAATTTTTTTTAGGACCCAGCAGCCCTTCTCTCTAGCTGTGGCGTAGACTTGACACAACAGCATCTTAAAAAATGTTTGTTATTCCATTTGCTTGTCCCAAGTCCTAGAGCACGAGGCTTTGCTCTAGCCACATCAGTCCGACTTACATCAGTCTTTGGAGCAGACAAGCAGAACTGAATGAGGCCAATTTTGGCTTTTTCCACTCTGGTCACGCCTGTATTTGCCACCTTCTGAGTCAGGACGAGTCCCTCAACCAGTTCACAATCATCAATTGTGCCTCTGGAAACAAACACAATCCATGACTGGAGCACTCTGGCAAACTGACTTCACAGAGACAAAATTTGTCTAATTACAAATTGTTTCTTACCCCAACTTCTTAACAATTTTAATATCTCTGAGGTCCACACTATTGGCTGTACTTGGGTCAATCACTTTCATCACTGCATCCACACTCATTGGAGAAAGTAAACTGGAATACTGACACACAACCTAAGGGATCCAGCAGTAAAGAAAACATGGTGAGAGACTTCACACTGAAGAACAGCAGTTCCACAACAACACTGTCATTGTGTTTCAATATCTGACATCAGAATTTTGAAGCAAATATGTCTTAACAAGGCATCTTCTTCATGGCTGCTCCATGGCAAGGACAAAGAGCAGCAATGCTGGGGAAAAACCCACACTCAAGAGATGTAGAGAAAACAGAACTGCTCTTTCTTAGACTCGAAAAGCTGCAAGGCCTGGCTGGGCTGGAGCTGCCAGTCCAAGTGCAGCTGTACCTTGGAGTTGAGGGAAGTCGTTGCACTGTTCAGCAGGGTCTCCCTGTCACTGAGCTCCACGGGCTGGGCCATGTTGGTCAGCACCTCGATACCTTTATCCAGAGCCTTCTGGAATGACTCTGAAATGATGGTGGGGTGAATTCCTGTGCAGAGCATAAAAAATGCCTGTTAGACACTTCATGCTTTCAAACACACCTTTTTTTTTGCTTTTTCTTCACCATCTCTTTCCGTTTTAAAACTCAAGATACTCAGGGGTCAGAATAAATTGAAGGCACTTCAGCAAATGTTCTTCACCGGTGTATGACCTCCCTCATTATTTTCTGCTATTAAAACTGAGGGAAAAAGCTGTAACATTCCAACTGATTTGTCCTCACAGACAAGTCCTGCACATTTCCCTGCAATCCCTAACATCCCAGAAACACTTTCTCAAAAAAAAAAAGACAAAAAGACCTCAGTACCTATGGTCTCTGCATGTCAAATTAATACATTTACCTTTCTGAAGGAGTCTGGAACAGGCATCCAAAAGAGCTCCAGCAATGACAACAACAGAGGTCGTGCCATCACCAGCTTCAATATCTTGTGCTTTTGACAGCTCTACTAACTAAAGGAGAAATTATGACAAAAGAAAAATATATATATAGAGTGCTGTTTACCCATACCCAGACACTTCACTGGCCAAAACTTTGGCCAAAATACAACTACGGTAAAATAAGTCACTTCCACAAGCAAAGGTTTTTCCCAGAATTTAAAACTGAACACACCTATCTAACAGGTTCACCTTTTCCTTCTCTGGAGGAGGGTCACAGGAAGCTCATTTTCATCTCCAACCACAACCAAATCTATGAACAATGACCATCTCAAGGGACCAGGCTACTGCATTCTCAGCCCACCTGACCATACCTTCACTCATTCCCTTCTGTCCTAATAGTATGGGACGTAAGTTTTTCCTTCTCAAATGGCAGATGAAGGTCTGGGCTACATTTTTTTGTTGTCTTAAAACACATCCAGAGAGATTGTGCATAAGGAACACTGGGTAATAAATAACGGTTTGTAACTCTTAAGCACGTGCCACCATCAAAATAAACGTTCCTGGAGCACAATGCACACAGTTTCCTGCTCTGTCACTATCCAGGGTAATGCTCCTCAAATCCACACAAAATGGAAAAGAAACCACTCACCATTTTGGCTGCAGGGTGCAGAACCTGCATTTGTTTCAGGATAGTGGCACCATCGTTAGTGATTGTCACATCTCCCTTAGCATCCTGAATCTGGGAATAAAGGGCAGGAACACAGTTCTGATCAGCAGCTGCAAGTCTTTCATTTGAGGCCCAAAATATTTTTGAATATCATTTTCAAAACCAAGATGTCCATTTAGTTCCCACTTTCCCTTAAATACCTGAAACATGGGAAAGAATTAAAGCAAAAGGTGGCATCCTCTATAATACACGTTGAATTTACAGTGTCTCCAGTAAGCTTAATATTTTGAGAACTTAAAAAATTGAGTTTACCATTTTATCCATTCCCTTTGGTCCAAGGCTCGTTCTAATTGCATCGGCAACAGCTGGGAAGAGAAGAAAACGTTTGCAAGCCGATCTAAAGAACTACAAACACTCTATAATTTAAAACTGTTTTCTGAAAAAAAAAAAATTCCTCCCACTTTTAAGCAGTTCCCAGACAGACTAAAGGATCCCAAATAGTGGACTGATGTAAAACGCTGCAGTATCAGGTCTGATTTCCACAGATCTTTTTTTTTTTTTTAACAAGTAGTATCTGACCACTGAATTGCAGCCATTTTAAATCTAGGGAATCACAAAGGAACAGAACACAGCACGCAGTGCGCCCGGGGCTCTTGTCAGTGTCCAATATCGCATCCCCTACACGCGCCGGCCCATCCCGGGCAGCCCCCAGCCATCGAACCCACGCGATCCCTGCGGGAACGGCCCGGGCGGTGCCCAGCACCGGAATCCATCGCCCCCGACCCAGTCGCGGTCCACGCGGGGCCCGGCCCCGCTCCCCCCCGGCCGCGGGGCGGCTCCCACCGCGGCCGCCGCACCTTTGCCGGCGGCGATGTTGCTGAAGCGGATCTGGGCGGGCTTGTCACGGTCCTGGTAGGCGCCCTTGGCCTTGCCGCCGGCCCCGCCGGGGGCTCTGCCGGGCGCGCTCTCGGGCATGGCCGGGCCGAGCGGGACAGACCGGGATGGGCCCGGGATGCTTCCAGAACGGGGCCTTCCGCCTCGCGTCACGCGGGGCTGCCCAACGCGCGCCTGCGCGCCGCTCCACCGCCGAGCGAAACGCCCCCTTCCACCCGCCTGCCGGCGAACGGCGCGGACGCCTATAAAGGAGACGCGCGCTCGCTCGGGGCCTTAGGGAAGGATTTCCCGCCTGGCGGGGCCGGGCTCGTCTCGCTCTGCGCTCGTGGCCGCTGGGGGGCGCCAGGGCGCGGCCGGGGGGTCCCGCCCTCAGTCCTGAGGGAGCCGGGAACTGAGGGGGGATGGCGCGGGATGGGGCTCGCAGCTCGCGGGATCCCGCCCTCAGGGAGCCGGGAACTGAGGGGGGATGGCGCGGGATGGGGCTCGCAGCCCGCGGGATCCCGCCCTCAGGGAGCCGGGAACTGAGGGGGGATGACGCGGGATGGGGCTCACAGCCCGCGGGATCCCGCCCTCAGGGAGCCGGGAACTGAGGGAGGGATGGTTTGATCCAACGCCAGGTAGCTCCAGCCTTTCCCTTTTATAAATCTCGGTGTGGCACCTTGCAGCTTTTCCCCGCTAAGTCCAGGACCTGCTGTGCCCTCCCACCTATCCTGGGTAGGTTTTGAATACCTGATTTTTGCAGAACCTGTTGCCAAAAAGGGGTTTAAGCAGCAGCTTTGTCACATGTGAATTTAGACAGGATTGAATTACAGGAAAAGAACAGATACAAAGTATATTTTTTGCAACAGCCTGAACTTCCCATGTGTCTGAGTGGCTCAGCTTATATCACCATTGTGGAGCGGTAGGCTTTATCATCACTAAAAAGAAGGTTAGAGTTGAAAAATAGCTTATACCTGTTAGGATGAGCTTAACTACTGTATTGCTATAAGAAGCTTTTTTTTTTTTTTTTTTAATTTTTTTTTTTTTTTTCTTAATTCTTTTTAAGTAAGTTTCTTCACCCTAAACAGAGTACAAGTGTAATGTGGTTTAGATGCAAAGCACATACTCGAACCCACAAAGTGAATTCATTTTGTATTGTGTTCACAGTAAAACACACAGCAGCTCAAAAAAGAACTCTGACTGAAAGGAAAATGCCCACATAATAACTAAACCCTATAATTTTTATGGCATGTCTTCAGCTGGGTGTGAAAAGTCAGGGTTTAAAGTGCTCCTGCGTAAAAAAAATTATCCAAGACATGTTCCCCTGCACCAGCAAGGTGTAAGAAACAGATGGGAATGGGTTGTTTCCCATGGGAATGGGTTCTTTTCTATTTTCAAGCACATGCACCCATCCATATCTGGAGCTCTTTGCAAGTGAAACACATCCTCATGGTGAGCAGTTTTTTCAGTGCCAGCAACAGCTTTGTATGGTGAGACACCAAAATCCAGCATTTGGACAGTTGTCAAGACAAAGAAATAGGGAAAACATGACTCTATCATCTTTCAACCATTTTTAGCAGTTGCTTTTGATTTTACTTTATTTTTCTTGCTGGATTTATGCACCTTTGAAACAACTGAGAAGAGGATTTGGAAGTGGACGATCTTTGCCTTTTTATATTCAATTTTTAGCAGGCAGAGATGAAACCAGCTTTTGTATGAAGGTAGAGTAATGCACACCTAGGTCATATAAAGGGAAAAGGTCTACCTGGTAGTAGTCTGGATATATCTGGATTTATATCACCTCTAAAATTATCCAAACACACCCTGAATGACCAAAATCACTGTGCACTCTGACCCTGCTCTTAAATTGCACCAAGCAAGGATGGCAGCAGTACCAAATCCTGATATTTAGCACTGATGCAATGTTACAGCTGAAATCAATAAAGAGCCAAGCTTTTAAAGGAGCTGTTGAGGAAGGTTGAGGATGTGGTTGGTCACCTTCTTGCCTCAGATTAGGGATCATTTAGAGTTTGCTGTGGTACCCCAGGAAGTTCCTTGGTTCTCCAGGGTGTGTATAATCAGTGGCATAGCTACATCCAAGGATACGGCGTAAATTTGAGCGGTGGCAGGTGTCATTTCTCTGGTGCTGAGCTGGGCTTTGGGTTTGGTTTTGCCACAGTGTGCCACAAAGGACCTGGGATGAGAACACGGACTGATTGCGCTGTTACCAGCAGTTACCACAGGCTGCTTGGTGGTGCCCTGGGGCTGGGAGCAAGGATTTTCCAGGATTTTGAAGGAAATGAAGGTTAGAGCTGGTGCTGTCCCAGCCACCTAGTTAGACGTGGCTCTGTGCTTGGCAAAATAGAGCTCCGCCAGTGAAGAATCCGCCAAGAATCGTTTGGAGTCAGTTTGTTCCACTGCTGGGTGGAGCCTGGATTTTGAGTTGGTGTGTAGCAAGCTGCTGAGCTAAATTTAGAGCTGCTGTGGTCAGTGGGTTCCTTACTAACAATTTTGGTCTGGCAGGGCTCCTTCCCTGGGCTGGCCTTCAGGGCAGAGGAAGGGTTTCATCGGCCCTCAGGGATGTACTGGATTTAAGATGAGTTGTCTGGCTGATTCAAGGGGGTTTTGTTGTCCACTTTTGTTATCCCCTGTCAGCCTCATCTGCCTCGTTCTGTGTCCGGTATGAACTCCCTGGCCACGGTTTGATTTCATCCGAGGCCCTTGCAGGTATGAAGGTGGCATCAGATGGGGACTGACCCAGAGCAGGCTCTGTGGTTTAGAGCTTGTCATGTCAGGGTGAAGACTGAGCTTTCAGCCAGGGCACCCAAGGACCAAATGTGTCATTAGGTCACATTTGAAGCCAGCACTCCCTGAAGCCTTTTCGATTTGTCCTAGGAGCTGAGTTTAGACTTGGAGTTGCCTGCACTTTATGTTGTTCTCCTTACCCTCTTTTCATAATTTCTACCCGTTCTGACCTTTCCCAGCATCTCTAAGAGGCAATGAGACAATAACAAATCCCATAATAAACACCCCCATGCAAAATCCTGGGGTTGTAACAGTTTTTTAGCTTAGTTTCTTGAAAAAAACCAAGGTTTTTGTGCTTAGTACACTGACGTTCAAATAGAACTTGGACCTAATTTTGACTAAATGTGGTAGAAACCCTGTGTTTTCTGGCTCTGTGTGAATAGGCAGCTGCATGAAGAGGAGAGATTTTTAGTTAGAGCTGCACTGAACACAGAACTCAGTCCTCTGGGGATGTTTGTTGCTGGCACAATGTTCCTGAAATGGAGATGTATCTTCCAGGGGGTCTTTTTTACCTTTCCCTGGAGATAACTCACCGAGAATCCTCGGCAGCAGTGATGACAGTAGAAGGAATGATTGCCACAACAGGGTGACATCATTTCCCCCCGTGGCCTTAGATGAGTTATTAAGTACCATTCCTTAATCATGCTCTGATAAGAGTGAGTAGCATTTAATAAATGCAATACTCAAGTCTTCCCAGCATGAAGTTTTTTGCACAAGTAAATTTTAGTTTTTCAGAGAAGAAGAAAGTCTCTACCTAGAGAATATTTTTTTCTTCTTCTATCTGGGGTTTCATGCCAGAAATTTTGGCTTGTGGTACCTGAGGCTGAGCCCTGCAGGAGCTGCCAGCCCTGCCTGCATGGGATGGCTGCATGGATGCTTCCACCTCCTGGAGAAGACAATGAATGAGAGATTCTGGTTTTTATGGATTTTCTGGGGATTCTTTTACTTGATTTCTTCTGATTTTCTTTGTTTCCTCCCTACTCTGGACTATGTATAGTGAAGAATTTTTGTCCCTTTCGTCCTACTCCCTCCATTTCTTGTTAATATTTTCTGAGGGATTTTTCTCCTTTATGTTCCTTTAAAAAATCTAATTTGACATCCATAGATGAAAAGGCTGCTTACACACAGTCTTTTCAGCAAAGGATCTAGGAAAAATGAGGACACACACTGTGGGAGTGTGTCAGGAAATGCGATGCAGTGCCATACAAGTATTACCTTATTATGTGTACTTGTAGGTAATGTCACCCAGCACAGAAGGGCCAGGGTTCTGCAGCAGCACAAAATACAGGGCTGCCCTGTGGTCTGGGAGGGAAGAAAAACACTCTATCGATAGTGATTTTGTTCTGTTAAGACAGCAGTGTAAACATTGCTTTTTTTTCTTCTCTAAGTGTAATGAATGTGATCTGATCTCTGCTTCTGAAATCTACAATAGTTAAAAAAAAAAAATCTTACTGCACTTAAAGACTGATTTTCCAGTTCTTCCAGGCAGCAATTGCTTCCTTGCTCTTAGAAAAAAAATTACATTTTTTTCTTATCTATGGCAAGTTGGCAGAGAAATTCATGGTCAAAAGGAATTAGAGGCAGGGACAGACAAGCTGCTGAATAATTTTGTGGAACTGAGACTGTTGCTCCTGTTAATTCTCAGCACTTCTTTTCCTTCACACAGGAGTAGCTGAGGACACACAGGAGCACACGGGTAGTGTAAGTCAGTGACCCTTGGTCTGCAGGGTGCAGGCTGAAGCTCTTTGGTGAAAGAATGAGTACTTTGTGGGAATATCTGGGGAGATGATTCCCCCTCTCTCCCTCTAGATGCCAGCAGAGCACTAGCCTTGCTGCGAGGCGTGGCCTCCTGAGTGTATTTCAGAAGAACAGTGTTAATTTATAATGCTGCTTGGTTACTTTTTAGAGAGGTTGGGATTAAGGGATTGTCCTGTTCAGAACAAACTCTGCATTCTTTGGAGAGCTGATGAAAAGAAAAAGCACACAGGTTTAAACATGTTCTTTTATGAATATGTGTTTCTGCAAATACGAAACATGTTCTCACCTGTGATATATCTCTGTATTTCACAGGTAAAGAACAAATCAGAGGCTTCTTGTCAAGTAAAATCCTGAGCCCTCAGAGGCATCCTCGTTTGTAACTCCACTTAAACGTGTTGTTCCAGAGATCCCTGTGGAGGACTATGGCTGTTCCGGGGCAGTGCTTGCTGAGGGAGCATTGGGGTTGAACTTGTGCATCCTTCCATGAAGAGGCTGATGGAGCCTGGGATGTGGTGTGAGTTCCCTGCCTTGGGCTGCTTCATCTCCCAGCTGGCCCATTTAATGCCTGTCACCCCTCTGGCCTGGGACAGCTCTGAAAAGTGCGATCCCTTGTGGTGCTGAGATGGATCAGGCTGAAGCACCTTGTCCTGCTGCTCTGGGCTTTCCCACGTGCCTGCTTACAGGGCTCTCAGGGACTGCTTCTCTACTGGCATTTTTTGCACCAAAAGCAAGGTGTCCCTCTCTGCTCCCTCACGGCCAGCAAGAGTTCTGGCCCTTAAAGAGCCTTTTTTTTCCTGTATGGAGGGGATCAGCTCCATTTCCCAGAGTGTTTCTGCTGGGAGACTCTCTGGGACTCAGTGGCTGATTTTCAAGTGCTTTTGGAGATGAAGCATTGTGCACTTCTGCCATGACAACCTGGGGATGTACCCACAGGCAGCGTTGGCTGTTGTGGACTCTCTTTGCTTGGACTTGGTTCTTTGGAAAGAAGACAAACACAAGTGAATGGAGAAGGATCTTGGTAAGACTTTCTACCAAGAAAGGACAGAGAAAAAGCTACACAAGCTGTTTAAAAACTGTATTTTAATGCTCTCTGCACTTCCCTGAAGTGATCTTCCTCTCAAAGAAACAGAACAAGTGGAACTGCACAACAGTAAGTGAAGTATTGGTTACATTTTTTTGTATGTTGGCTTTTGATAGCCCTTAAAAATTGTCTGAAATGTTTTGGTATTCCAGTCACGCTAACAAAGGTTGATGTCTTTGAAGCTGGAGGTACAAACAGGATTTGCCGTTGGGTGCAATCAGGAAAAGGGGGAGGAACAAGCAGGTGGAGCAAAGCTGGGCAGCTTCCCAACACGGCCTTAAGGGGAAAGTTTCCGTGCAGCCCCTGGGTTGCTTTGCTCCCCTCACTGCCCCAGTCCTGAGCAGCGCTCTGAGAGCTCCCTCCACTGGAAAAAGGGTTTAGTTGGTCATTACTAAAATGAATCCTGCAGAAAATACGAAGTGGTAGTAGGAAAAAAAAAAAAAAATCAACATTTGAAACACTGATACTTCTCATAGGTGTCGATAAATACAAATCTCAAATTTTTAACCGTGCTGCTACATCTCATACATTCCACTTTCCACTTGTGGAAGGGTCGAGTGTTACCAGGCAAGAGAGGCACTGCCCCTGACTGGGGCATCTGTGCTCCACGAGGGCTCATCAGCTCAGATGGAACTGGGCTGCTGAGGGTCACTTTAAATTGGAACAAGTAGGGGTTGTGGGAGCAGGACTTGTACATTTGCGTGGCTCCCAGAAAGGGCACTTTAAAAGAATGGGAGATTCTAATGTGTTCTCTTGGCTGTGAAATTCAGGAGAGGCTGGAGTGAGAACTGGTTGGAGAAATCAATTGTGATGAACTTCCTAGTTCAGTGATTATGAGCTGCAATGTGGTAAAGGGTAGTCCCTAGAGATAGTCGAGATATGTCCTCCCAATATCTCATTTTAAATTATGTCCTCTTGCTTTGGACTAACTCATATTTAAGTTGGAGCAATCTTTATTTTCAGTTGCACTATCTTTTTTTTCTGCCCTTCTCTGGAACTAATCTTTGAGACAATATAAATTACTATTCACAAATCTCTTATTTTGCTTTGTTTCTGGTAAAACCAAACACCCCAGTCAAGGTCTCCTAGAGCTGTGCTGTACAAACACAAGGGAATATATGATCTCTGCCCCAGTTTGGGATAAGGAGTCTTTGGCTCATTTGCTCACTTCAAATGACAATCTTATGTACCTGTTCACTAAATCCTCGAGAAAATGCAGGAAAAGCTAACCCAGAAATAAGTATGAAAACCTGGGTCCAAACAGCAAAAAGTCTGAACTACCAGAATGTGAAAAGAAAATAGATTTTCAAAGTGAAATGTGACACCATCCTGTCTTCATTTGCATTTCACTTCTGAGTTTGAGTCATGGAGCTCAGACAAACTTGGGACAGACATGGCAGGAATCTGTATCTGTCCAGTCATGGTGTCATTCCTAGGACACTGCTGAGGAGAGGACAAATTCCCAGGAAAGGACTGCAGGCTCATAGTGGTGAGAGGGCACAAGCCACCTTCCGCCACATACAAAATGAAAGCTCTTGGGACATCAGAGAACACAAATCTACCATAATAAAACCATTTCTTTACCATATGTTGAAAGTTCATTCCAAAACAACAAAAGGAGTTAATTTCTTAGGCTAAACATTGTAGATGGTAAAGACACCAAGATCCTTGTCTTTAAAAACCAGAACATAGCTCTGTGGCTTTTATTTCTGTAGTACTGAAAGCATTAAAAAACCCCCAGAAATGTGACAGAGACTCTTTTACACGGTACAGCACCTTCCCCTCAGAGTTGAGGGGGGTTTATGCCCTGTGTCTGTACAGTACTGGAACACAGCAGGAACAGGCAGCTCCTGGAGCTGAAACCTGTGGGGAAATATCAGATTGGGACACCTCTTTGTATCTAACAGCAAGCTCAAAGTTGGGATTGTCAGCATCTCTTATTACTACTGTACAGAAATTGGCACCCAAGAGTTCATTTGAAAGGTGTCTGCAGAACTGTCTACTGCTAGTGCAGGGGATTTTGGTTTCTCAAGTCTCAGCAGCACATGCACTGAATTGCTTCATTACTTGGCTTTTTGCCTCTGTATGAGGTCAATCATCAGCTGCTAAATCTATACATGGGACGGACGATTGGGACGGAACATCCTCTCTGCTTTAAATCCACTGGGAAGCGAATGTTGACACGCTCCCCTCCCCCCTTCTGTAGGTCACCCTGCATACCCCCCACTGTGAGCTTGTTTTGGCGAAGCACTTGAGAGGTTCAGTCATGGACAATCTCATAAAAAGTCAGAACACAAAAAATTACCCCTGCCCTAAGGATCCTGCACAGTCTGTGACTACAATTAAATTTCATGGTTCTTTTTCCTGAAATTAGGTTGATCATCTGCATGCGCTGCATTTACTTAGAGGAGTTAGATCTGCCCAGCACCTTGTCACTGAGCCCACTCACTCCTTTCAGCTATACTCTCTTCATGGATAATACCTTTAAAAATTTAAACCCCCAGCTTTGCTCTGTGAATGAAAGCAGAATGTGTCTTGCTCAGCTTAATGAACCTTGGATTACATCTCTCCTCTGACTGTGTTCATGAGAGATACTGGAGGCAGACAGCTGGCCAGGCAGCCTCTCACTGTGTAAAATTTATGCTAGTCTATTTGTAGGTGATTATAAAAACAACTTTTCGAGGTTAGTGTTCAGGCTTGCTGGTGCTTAGCACAGGAACAGGAATCCAAAGACCTTTTTCTGGTTGACTACCTTCATTATAAGTTTTTCTCTTTTTTTTTGTGGTTTTCTCTCCCGTAGAAATGTCAGGGTTATGGAATCTGATGGTTCATAGTTTTACTGAAGTGTATTTTCAGAGTCTCACAAAAACACACCAAGGTGATGGAGAGAATGAACTTTGAATGCATAGAAAAATCACCCAGAGCTAATTAGTAGTTTGTAGTTTTAAGGGATAATCAAATGCTGGGTTCTTGTAGGAGACTAAGTGTGTACCATACTGCTCACTCTGAGGCTTTTTACATGCCTTACACAGACATACAGACAAAACAATTGTGGTAATGAGAAAGAGTCCACTTGCTGCAGACAGACCAGCAAAAACATACTTGTAGCTGGGTTTTGTTTTAAAGCTGGTGCAGGAATTACCTGGGGTTTCGTGGCCTGTTGTCTGGCTTGACCCTGCTTTGTTGGAGGCGGTCACACAGATGTGGTAAGTGGTGAATGGGAGCAGGTCGTACAGAGTGTACTGCCTGGCCGTGGGGTAGATGTTGTCCGTGACAAACTGCCTGTCCTCGTTGTCTCGGGCACGAAGCGACAGCCCATAGCTGTGAACAACTGAATATGGGGCGCACCAGCGTATCTGTGCAGAGCTGTCAGTGATTTCAATCACCTCTCTGAGCCTGGGTGGGTCTGGAATCTCATCTTCCCTCGACATACCAGGACACGAACACTGGGATATGTTCTGGAGTTCCCTGCACGGCTTCTGCAGGTGCCTACAAGGATTGTAGTCACAGGCCACGTGGGCTGTTTGCACCGGGGTTTCCTTTGGTTGTTCTTCGTAGTCGTAGTCATCGGTGTAATGCAGTGATGGCGTGGTGGGTGCAGGCTCTGAGTGGGCGCTGCTCCTTGTGGAGTTCAGCTGTGGGGGGCTCGTTTGGGGGACACCTTCCCTGGCACGGGTGGCAGAGTGAACGTGATGGTCGGTGGTGTGCGGGACTCCTGTTCCTCCAGTGGAATAATCACTGTTGGTGTGGTTGAATGGCCCTTCCCGGGGAAATGTCGTGGCAGTTGTTCTGGGCCCTCTCTGTAGCTGTTCTGTTCCAGTTGGACTTACGGAGTTGTGATCTGGGGACTGAGCAAACAGCTCTTGGAGAAAAACTGGAAAGGAGGTAACAGATGCCAAGGAAGGGGGATTGCTTGTGGATTCAGAAACTGCCTCCTCCCCGTGGGAGGAACCGTTGGCCTTTGTTGGGATCCGCTCCGTTGGGATGGATGCTGCAGTGCTCATCACATCCCTCTGGATTAGGGAGCTGGTGTAGGTGTCTTTGGTTAGTGTTGGGTTGGATGCTGCAGTGCTCCTTACATCCCTCTGGATTAGGGAGCTGGTGTGAGTCAAATCTGTGGTCAGCTGAGCTGAGTCTGTTGTTACTACAGCAGAGGCATCATCACTGGTAAAGTTGAAAGCATCTTTTTCAGGAAGGGCTGTGTTTGAATCAGGCAGTGTAACATTGCTCTCTGACTGGCATTTATCGTAGAGCTCCAGCAGTGAAAAAGATGTTGTAGGTCTGCCCAAATCTTCCTGGGATGTGCAAGAAGTCTCCCAAACCCTGCAGAGGGAAACCAGAATAGTCAAGATCCAAAAGAACATTACAGGTTTTTGTAAGCTGCTTGGATTGGAATTGGTGACTTCTTGTCAAAAAAGTCCTTATGTTAATGGGAATGTGAAACCTAGACCAAAGCTAGATTGTCTTAACGACAGTCCAGGCAGCTTTCCACAGCACTGACTGTGGAATTTAGCTGGAACTGGCTTTTTGGTCTGGTAAGGTGCAGGGATATCTTTTGCCCGAGGGGAAGCGTCCTTTGGTACAACAATGGCTGTGAACTTTAGCAAAGGGCATCGGGACTCAAGGCAACTTGCCTTAAAGGGTCAGACTTTAATGACACAGGTAAAAGGGAAATACATGCAGAGAGATGCAGTAGGATTCCCAGGATTCTTAATCTATCCGGTTGAGACAGCTGGAGGTGGGCTGACTCGGGACTTTTAAATGACTAAGATCGAATTCTTTATTTACTCAGACACTGAAGTTTTGGTAAAGAATGCAGCTGCTAAACCCATCCCGATGAAAAACTATCTAATTTCAACAATCTACTTCCCTGCTCTCTGAGAGATTTGATGACAAATCTTCTCGGTGGCCTTTCAAAAGGAAGAGAGACCATTTATATGCAAATATTTCTTTTAACTGCAGCTTATTGTAATTAGTCTGTAAAACTGTAGGGGAGCATGAAAACAATAGGTGAGAAATGGTGCTATTTGCAAGGGGTTTTGTTGGCTGCCGGTGGTGATGTAAAGCTTTGCGAATAGCAGGAGAAAATAGTTTGTTAAAAATCTTCTGAAATTCCCCAGTTTCTGCTCCCAGCGCTGGCACATCAAGACAGCTCATTTTCTATCTTCAGCTAATAGTGAAATATGGTCCAAAACAGAAAGAAAATGTTCTCACCTTAAAGTAGAATCCACAGCTGATAACACTTTATGCTATGTCCCTGAAAAGGAGATTATTTTGCACTTCTACCTCTTGTGGGAGGGAAGAACGCAAAAGGAATTTGAATGACTTAGTGAATTGTGATGAATGTCTCGTCCCCAAACAACTTGCACATTGAAGTTGGGTTTGAAGAGCATTACTTGATCTCCTTGAGCTCACTTACTTTTGCAGAACAACTTTCTTGGGCTTGGACAGCAGCCAGGAGAGCTGGCAGTTGCACAGCAGAGGATTCCCATACAAGTTGATGGTGATGCCATCCGATGAATTGATGTTCCAAGGATTAAAGGAACTCAGGTTACAGCTACAAAAAGACAAATGCAATAATTAAAAAACGTTGAGCTGCCTTCCAGCGACTGGAGTGTGCTTAGTATCCCTTATCCTTAGTGTGTGTAAGGCACAAAGCAGTATTCACAGTTCCCTTGACAGTAACCCACCGTCCCTGCACTCTGCATGCTCAGAAGATGCTTTTTTCTAGGACTTTAACTGCAATTCCTTTAACTTTGGGCATGATTTTTAGCACTTTGAACTGGTATTCCTGCAAGTGTTGGAAAGTGCTGTGTAAATTCAGTGGGGCAATCAAGGGGGGATGGAATCCATAGGGTTTTTGCTTTGTATGGCTTTATTTTCCTGAAACTGGTGTCTAGGCACAGCCAGTGCTCTAGTGTTTGTTTTCTGATATGCTTATATCTGGGTTGGTATTATAAAAATGTTTCAAAGTGCTCTCCAGACTTTTTTCCTTTATGCTGACTGCTCTGTGTGCACTTCACTTGCTCTTATTTTGATAAATCACTTTTGGACTTTTGTCCCTCTTAGTATTTCAGGTATGTGACATACCAAGAGGTGCTACCCCTAGGATGAGGACTAAAACATTGCTTTTACTAATGCTGAACAAGGAACTGTGTTAAACTCTCATACTTAAAGTGGGAGGGACAGGATTTTTGTCTGCTTCTGAGATGCAGGTTTTAGGGAACTGTCAGCATTCATCCTCGCAGAGCAGGGAACCTCAGTGATGTGCTTCTCCTCTGATGGAATACTGCCATTGTAGGTGGTAGCCTGGTCTGTATCACAAGGGGGATTCAGCAGATCTGTGCTAGTCTAAACAGTGCTGGGTGAATATCATACATTGGACAGGGAGATAAGGCAGAAGAGTGGGAACACAGTGGATACAATCTCAAGCAAGCAATTAATTGTGCTATGAGTCCCATGCTGCCTCTTTGGGCTGTATCAGCTCTTTCAGGCCAGATCACAGGTTTGACATGGCCAAGACAGCAGGTGCACACCACCTTCCTAAATCTGAACAAACTGCTCAACTCAGCTCCCAGACACCACAGCGTTGTGAGGCAAAGGCAGCATTATGTGAGGAAAAAAAAACCAACTCACTTCTCAAATGAGAGATGACTCAGATGAGGAGCACTGTCAAACATCTCCGTCTGCACGAAACCCAGGGAACGGGAGTCCTGACAGTGCAGCTCTCGGAGATCAGGCAGAGACTTGAAGAAGTCGCTATCGAGGCTTCTTAACCGTGGCATGTTTGTCAGGTGAAGAGATCTGAGGTTGGCTAAGTCTCTGGCCCACTCTGGTTGAACTGAAACAGAAAAATATTTACACCTATTGCCTGAACAGAGCATTCCTGTGGATTTCTGCCTAGAAAAAGGGTTTGAATTCATAGATATAAAGTATCTGTCACCTTCTGCAGCTATTCTTTTCAGGAAAGGAATAGAACGAAAGTCAATACAGCAGTGTGTAAACACTCATGCAGCTGCATTTTTTAATAGTCCTTGCAGGTCAGGCTGTCATAGGGCAGAGAAGAGGGGAAAAAAGGACAACAAAGCTGACAGGTGATATGGAATAGATTTCTTGTTGGGTGAGATTAAATGAACAAGGATTTCCCTGCTCAGGAAAGCGGTCAACAAGGTCCTGATGGGTGCAAGAAAGGCAAATCACTTATTTCTCCTAGCACAGGAAAAAGAGCCAAGAGGCATAAAACAGAAAGAACATGTCTTGTACCAAAGGGCCTTTCCGTCCCATGACTCAGTGGGATAACTCACTACCACAAGAGGGATTAGGCAAATTCATGGAGGGAATTTGGTGGTGCAGCTGTTTAATGTGAGTTGAAGTGAAGCCTCTAGCTTGAGGAGCCCCTAAAGCCCTGGCCCTGCCCCAGGCTGAGAGCAGCTGAACAAGGCATCTCACATCTGTGTGTCTCAGCACCTCAGGTATAAACTGAGGCTGGCAGGGGAGGCCAGCAAAAGGGAAAAAACCTCCTGTGGATTGCTCAGGGCAGGGATTGTCTCCCTCCCCAGCGGAAGTATTCCACCGGCTGTGGATTACACAAAGAGCCTCTCTCTGTGCTACTTCAATGCAGCACTAAAAGCTGAGTGTAGCTGTGGGGACAAAGTAAGATTTCAACAGCCTGTCGGGAAAGATAAACTAATTTCCTCCTGTGCTTCCCAAAACTAATCCTGGGGCTGACAGGGGGATGACTGTCAGTAGCAGAGGGATTAGGATGGAGGTGGGTGACTCCACTGGGACAAATCCTCCTGTCTCATGGTGTTTGGTCTCTGCCCTTCCTTTGGGAGGCTGGCTTGCATGGGAATGCCTTGCACGCTTGGACCAGATGTTTTCAGCGTGGGGTATTCGCCCTGCACTCCAGGCTCAGCCAGGATGGGAGCCATCATCCCAGCAAGGATTCTGCTCCCCTGGTCTGACCAAGCCCCATGTTTGCAGTGGGAAACCCAGAAACTTACTTTCCTCAAAAAAGGTCCTGCTCAGATCAAGCACATTGATGGAATTTCCAGGCCTGTTGATGGCCTCGTTGGGATCTGTGCTGATGGCAAAAGCAGAATCCCTAATCCCTCTGCTGTCATCCTGCCCGAGCAGCGTTGCAGAGAGGTTCAAGACCTGCAGCTGAGGGTAGCAGGAAAAAGCCAGTGGCTGGATTTCAATCAGTGGATTTCCAGCCAAGGACAACCACCTCAGGTTAGGCAGCACAGAGCCGTGGCACGATGGCACAGATGACAGCTTATTAAAGCTCAAGTCCAGCTTGAGGAGATTGCTGAGGGCTTCAGATCCCCACCTCACTGACCAGAGCTGGTTGTGCCTCAGCGAGAGGACGCGCAGCTGCGGGAGGTTTGCTATCTCTGTGCCGTGCACCTCTTCCAAGAGGTTATTGCTGAGATCCAAAGTCTCCAGGGCCTCCGGAAGGCAGATGGGGAAAGCTGTTAGGCTGCTGTTGGTCAGCTGCAGGGTGATCCAGATCCTGTTCTTCCGATCCTCACAGGACATGCTGGTGAGATTAACATTCTCCCAAGTGTCTTCCTGAGCCAGCTGGAAAAAGGTGGTGACATCCCTGGATGCTGCTCTGCTCACCGGGCCCTGTGCTGTGGTCCCCAGCAACAGAGGGAGGATGAGCAAGGGTGACAACATCCTTCTCCCAGGTGCTTGCAGTTTGCAAGATCCTTTTTGTTTCAGGGAGGGAGGGGAAAACAAAACATCAACATTTAGAACTAAATTAAAATCCCTCCAGACAACTACAAACTATTTAAAAGAAAAACTGTTTATAAGTCCTTTCCTATCATATCCAGACAGTGATAAGTGATAATTAATAGCTCTTCTGTAATTAAGTCTAAGTAAACATGAATCATTGAGGACAGAAGTATCATGCAGTCTTAGCCTAAGTGTGCCAACAGTTTTTCATGCAGGAAGCATGAACCAAGTTTTATCCCACACCAGGACCCTCAGTGCCAGTCCTGCATAGTGTCTAATTTGGCCAGCCCAGTGGGAAGAGTTTTCCAGTGGGATGATGCCCAAACAATAGGGTCAAGTGTGCCTGGGGCAGGGGACTGTTTTCTTCAAGATCGTGCAAAGCAAACGAATGGATCCGAGGACAGAAGAGTTGCCAAACCTTAAAGCACAGGAGCTTAAACTGTGCTAAGTTGTGTTGGAATGGGCAGGTAAAAGTGCCTTTCCTGTGTTAGAAAGGACTTTCCTTAGCAGAAGCTGGAACAGCAAAACCAGGGATTTGTGTGGGCTCTGCCAGGGCGGTTCTGCCCCATTCTGAGGACAGTCCCAGTGGGGACCCCACAGGCGCTTTGGGGCTCCTGAGCAGCTGGCAGTGCCCCAGAGCAGCTGGCAGCGGCAGGGCTGGGCCCTGCCCTAGACGAGAGCCACGGACAGGCTGCACGGCCCAGCTGCTGGGAAAGGATGCACTGAAAATGCAGCTCCCGAACCACATTTCAGTGGAAGTGGTCAGAAACTGAGTATGCTCCTGGATCAGGGCCCCAAAAGCTTGAGCGCCAAGAAACATGTTATTTAGTGTTACAGCTCCCTCTGTGCTCCCTCCTCCTCCCAACCCCTGCTTTGGTCTTTGTAAAAAAAAAATGTTCTTAATGGCTTGTGCGAGGTCCCCACAGGTAATATGTATCTGAGGAAGGAGTTAACCCCAGCCCCAAGCTCGTGCTTTTCTTATTGAGCCGTCTTTTGTGCTTCCCGGCATCAAAATGATCATTCCTCTTCCAGAAATATATTACAGTGTAGGGTGGTAACCGAACACCACGTATTATGAAACATCTGACTTATTCCAAAGTGTAATTGCTCCTTGCTGCTCTCTGAATGATGCCAGGTCTTGCCCAGACTGTTATCCTTTGCTGCCATCCCAGGTTTGAAGTAGGGACCAGCAAAATAGTATACACCGGACCACCAAAATAATGTGTTGTGTTTGCCTGTGTCCTTCTCGTCAGATGGAACCGGGCAAGAGCCAAGCAGCCTCAGGGTTTCCCGGTCACCGGAGCCGCTGGATCCGCTGCTCCGAAGCACATTGGCAGGGAGAGAAGGGGGGGAATTGGGCTGCTGTATTCCAGTTTTAGATTTAATCTTACTCCTTGCCACTAAACCGCATCCGCTTGCACGTACCTGTCCAAAAGCCCCGGTGCCTCGTGCCTCCGCTCGGAGTGGCTCCGACTGCCTGGCCTTGATTTTATACGCTTGGGGTGACTCAGCCGACGGCGTGAAATGCCTCTTTTCTGTTCCCAGCTTTCCCTGCTCCCGGCTCTGCCCACAAGCTCAGGCGAGGTTTGTTCCAGGCTCGCTCCCCCGCATCCAGCATGGAGAGGGGGCGGCTCCGGGCAGCTTTCCCCGCTCCCTTGGCCCTAGCTGGAGGTGGATGGGAGGGCTCTTATTTCCCAACACTCAGGCAGGGCTGCTTCTGTTTGTCTTTGTCTAAGCAGAGGGGGGTAAAGGGATAAGATCAGTGTCAATAGTCCCAACTCTCACGTCTTCCACCGACGGGGGGAGGGAGAGGAATTGTTATGTTCCTTTGTTGGCAGGTCAGGATGATGTAAAGCTGAGGCTCTGCCTGCTGACATGAGCTATGGTCTCTCTTTAGGCACCAATGAGGGGCTTCAAGTGTTTAAATTTCTCTCTAAGACTCTTGCTCTTGGGGAGTAAATCCTGCGAGAGTTCACGCAGGACAAATTACTTTTCTAAGGAGGCCCTTAGGATATGTCAAAAGTGAAACTCTCACCTGCTTCTCCCGCAGAGAGGAATTCTCTCTGCCGATGGAGAGGGCGTGGGGCTTCTCACTCCCGTTTGACGGCCTTGGGAGGCCACTTCTCGTCCCGCTGTGCGTGGGTTGTGTTCTCCGTTCTGCATCTGTGTACCACATGGCTTGGGAGAATTCCCTTCCTGCTGCTTCTCTCATCCTTTACTGGATAAGTAAAACTGACAACATAAACCATCTCCCACTGAGGCACCTGCCCTGAGCCGGGTTTTCCGGCATTTCCACAATTCAAACAATAATTAGGTCGAGAGTAGAGAATAAAGTCAGGGAAACCATCCCAGAAAGGGATTAGTTGATGGAGATTTTTCCAAAGTTAAAGCAAAAGGGTGTTTTTTCTGTTGCTACTGTAGGACAACTGATTGTTAACATTTCCAAGGAGAGCAGTAGTCAGTGTTTTTCCTTTATCGGGGCAACAAAACAGATCCCTGACACGAAGGCAGCAACGACCTGTGCTACAGTGCAGATAAAGGTCTTGCTCGCCCAAAAACGTTGAGTCTGCAGCTACACATTACCGCAGACCTTATCTATTGACCGTGTGGGTCATTATGTGCGTGGGGAGAGAGCCTTGAAAAACACCAGAACATCCACAGAACAGAGATAGGGGCTTCCAGTAGGACTCTCTGGAGCCATTGCGGTTCCCTTGGAGGCTGGGCGAGGTGCACATGTTGTTCCCCTGTGGAATGGCTCTAGGGCAAGACAAATGGTTTCCTAAATGAGGGGCTAATCCCACCATTGACCCTGGTGGGGCAGGCGGAGCAGGGGGCCGGGCCCAGCACGTGCGCACCCGCAGGTACCTTCAGAGCTCTGCACTCGCTGCGGTTCAAAGGGCAAAGTGCAGCAGGTTACAAAAATCTCAAGAATTTGGTATAAGAAGAGGAAAGTCCAGCTCCAGACAGGCCGGTGGAAATTGCCTTCCCTCTGGCTTCTCAGAGCAGCTGGCCGCGGCGCTCCTCTTTGAGAAGCTCCTCTTTGGATAGCCTGGCTTTGCCCTGGGCTATTAAATGCTCGTGTTTGCTGCCCTTAGCTCAGTATCTACAGACAAGGAATTTTCATTGCTTATTTTAGGGTTATTATTGATTATTGATAAGTTATCTTATTGATTTTAATATCTTACAAAAATACCCCGGGAAACTCGGTGAGCCAAAAGCTGCCTTAATTTAAAGAGTTCGTCCTTACCGACTTCATTTTGGAGACAGACTGTCAGACTGGGAAAGCGGCTGCTCGTTTTGGTGAAGGTGGAAGGGAGGTGGAGGTTTTGTTTGCTCAGAGGCCCTTGATTTCCGAGTGATACAGAGAACCTGTTGCAAGAGGCAGAGCACCCTTGGAATATGAGCTTTTGCTATTTTTATTTTCCATCTTTGTTTCTGCTTTTTTGGATGGCCAGTTTTTGTGGCAGGTACTGTATCTTCCCAGCTCTTTGCTTAGCTGCAAACTCTCATCATCCGAAATATTTCTGCTATGGTGCTATGTCTCAGGCAGCTGCCCAGGTACTGGTGGAGGTTTCCCAGGGCAGGCAGCAGCCCTCGTTCACAAGTTTCTTTGAAATATCTGCTAACAGCAGGCAGAAATTTCCCCTTTGTGAGTCACTTTGTCTTGTTCTCATATCGCCTTTTATTCTTTTTTTTTTTCCGCTTTTCTGAGAGTTTCAGTGACAACCTGAGGGAGAGTTAGCAAAGGCAGGCGTTCCTGTCAGCCTTTTCACACGGGTGATGCAAAGAGAGCTGAAGCAGACGCCCCCTCCCCGGGGCCGATTCAGGGCTGCACAAAGCCCCTCTGCCCGCAGGAATTCTCGGGCTGAGCCCTGCATTCCTTAGTGACACCAAGATAAGCAGAGCTGGGGCGAGCAGAAGAAGGTGAGGATGGTACCAGGCTGTAAAGTTTAAGAGGTGAATGTTTCTTACTGGCCGTGATCCAAGTGATGGTTAAGAATGAAAATATCCTGGAAAAAAATCTGGAAAATGGCTTTTAAAGCCGACAAAACAACTGTTTCACAGGTCTGTCCACAGAACAAGCACAAGCAAGACATTTTCCTAAAGAGAAAGAGGAGAGAATGGAAGACCAGGATTATTTAGCGTGAGGTTTCAGAAAACGGTGGTGTGTGTGTCCGTGTCCTAAGGCAGGCTGAAGGCAGTGGTGAAATCCCCTACGGAATTTGATGTAAGAGCAGCAGGATCCATCTGACATCGCAGTGCTTTACTCTGACCTGGCTTGGGTTTAATTAAGCACTGTGTACAGAACAGGGTTGCAGCTGGGCTGAGGTATAAAAGTTTCCTAAAGGTTTGTTTTCATCTAATAGCATTCCTGTCCAGGATTTCATCTCTGTATTGCAAAACTTCAGGGCAGACGCCCCTGTCCTGTTTTCACTCATTCTGGGAAACCTCTCCCACATCTGGCACTGTGCAATTAATAACGTGGTTTCTACAGCCCACTGAGCCCGTGGTCTTTAACCCTGTGTATAAATAGGTGTGAGGAGCTCACGAGAGCCAGGTGTGATCACTGTGTTATTGCATAAATAAAACTTAAATAAGGGAGAGAGGGACATGCTGGGTGACATGGGGTGGGATGAAAGATGACCTGGTGCAGGTGTCAAGCAGGGCAGGCTGGGGCAGGCCTCCTCTCAGATGCTGCCCACCATATCCAGCCTGGAATTACAGAAATGCAGGAATGCCCTGGGTTATGCCTTCCACTCCAACCTCTCCAGGAAGGAGCCTTCCCCCTGAAACCTCTCCTCTGCTTGTAGGAAGTGGAGCTACAGTCACATGCAGCTCTCAAAGCAGCTGGGTAAAACCAGTTTCCTTTCTTACCTCTTCCTTACCTACTGTGAAAAGGCCTTGCAAAGTGAGTGGGGCAAGGAGAAGAGACAACTGAATGACCTAAGGAAATAGGAGAGAGGGCATCAGCAGGGGATCACTCTTTTAACCCTAAAGTGGAAAAGGACAGGGCTCACAGCCAGCCGGGATGAGCTGGCAGAACTTCTCCTTGCAAAGCAGCAGTGAAGCATTTAGTCCAAAGGCAGTGACACATGGGGTAAGATTGAAGGAGGGGCAGGAAAGAAAATGAAAATATTTGCTAGTTTCTCTGAAATCCCAGTAGAGACAGCTTGAACTGGAAGTGAACGCGCTTGTTTAGCAACGAAATGAGCCACACACTGCTGATGAGAGCTATGCTCAGATTTCCCATCTGCATTCCTGTGCTCAGGTCACGTAGGCAAATGGCAGCTACAGGGCCTCCATGCAGCACTCTGGGACAAGCTCTGCTCCGAGAGTGGCAAGCATGGGCTGTGCCTCCAAGGGAGTAATCCACAGGGGTCTGGCATTGCTCGTTGCCACACGAGGGGTTCCATGCAGGCATGGTCAGGATCCTCACTGCAAAGCCTAAGCAGAAACTGATCTGGAAGGCAGCTGTCTGTGGAAGAGGTGCTGGAGCTAACAGGAGCGTTTAGCTCTCCCGTGGCACCCTTAAGCAGGCTTTAAATATGGCCAGTGTTTGGCCTTGGGTGGATCTCACAACACGAGGAAAATACTTGGCTCCTGTTAAGCAAGTAACAAGTGAGTAAGTTCTCTTCTGAAGAATAATGGTCCCTCAGTCTGTGCAAAAAGGGCTGAGGAGAGGGAAGAACAGAGGGCTGGGAAGCAGGCTGTATTTTTTTTCTTTTTGCAAAATGTAAAGCTGTAGTTTAAACTGCACAGACTGGGAGTGATTCCAATGAAGCCCATTGACAGGGGCTGGGGAAAAGCAGAGCTCATGGCATGAAAATCAGGGCTCTCAGTTTCCAGTGATGTTTATGAATCTATGCAGTGATTTCTGCAGCATCCCTTTATGATATGACAACACCTGTCCATTGTATTTCTTTAGATATGTGAAACCAGTTTTGGTTTGTCCAGTAGTTTCATGAATTCTCCCAGCTTCACTTTGTCCTTGCTTTACAGGGTAGTATCAAATTTCATTCACGTCGGTGGGTGTGTGTCTCCATCGAGCAGGCAGAGCTGCTGGCTTCCAATCTGGCTCCTCAGAGGCATCCACACCTCTGGACAACCTGTGCCAGGGCCTTATCACCCTCACAGGGAAGAATTTCTCCCCAATAGCCGATGCAGCCCTGCCCTCTGTCAGTGGGAAGCCATTCCCCCTTGTCCTACTACTGCGTGCCCTTGGCAAAAGTCCCTCTCCAGCTCTCTCTTAGCCCTTTCAGGGGCTCTAAGATCCCCCCGGGACCTCCTCCAGGCTGAACCCCCCATCTCTCTCAGCCTGTCTCCAGAGCAGAGGGGCTTCAGCCCCCTGAGCATCCCTCTTTGCATTTTGCAGCATACATGTAAAATAATTTCTGCAGGCTTTTCAGATCCTCACATGAGCAGCTTAGTTCAGTGAGATGTCACATTGAAACAGAGTAACAGGGACAGAAAATAGAAACACTCGTACTCAGAGGCCTCTTTAATAGTTTTAGATAGTTCCTAAAGCACATTTTTCAACCAGGTAAGTAACAATATTCCTCAAAAGATGAACTTTTGGATCCAGTTTTGCCAAGATGAATACTCTGCAGCTTCTCTGGCTTTCAGGAAACCACTTCAGTGGATGAAGGTGGACATGGGTACTACATTTTTGAGCAACTGAGTAATCACTACAGGAGTTTCAAAAGCTTAGTCTGCAGGACTTTGGAATGTTTTGTGTTCTCAGGACAAGTGTTAGACAAGCAATGGAGCTTTAAAATATGTATTTATTCAGCTTTAGTTCTGATAAATGCTGGGCTCTTTAACAATGGCCAGTTTAACAATGGAAGTTGCCTGGCTGTAACAGAGAAGAAAATTCACTGTACCATATCCTCAAGTTACTTGTTCTGGATGCTTAAACAGATTGCTGGTATTAAAAATACTAGATTAAAAAAAAATGTCCAGTGGCTAGACACTGTTTATTTAAAAACATTGTGCTGTACAAAAGGAAAACAAAGACGATTATTTTCTCAGGTATTGATGATGGAGGTGCCAAACTGCATCCAGAGACCTTAGCTTCAGTATTTAATAAAAACTGTCAACAGTCATAGCGCAAGACTGACACATACAATAATTAGTAGCCAGCAGTTAACAATCAGAGATATTTTTGTTTAATCTCTGGTAGTCTTAGCTATAAGAAGAAGCAGGCAGTGGGAAGAGAGTTTGCTTCATCTCATTCCTGACCTCCAGTTAATTTGTGGAAGAGTTCTTCATCCAGCGTTTCATTGTGGTCCTTGGAACGTGTTGACAAGAAGATGTAGCCCCCAATATACTCATGGATGATCTTGCAGTCCGCACTCAGGCACGTGAAAGCGATGAACACATTCTGGTCAAACTCGATGGCAACCTAAGGAGAACAGACGTGGCAAAATCAGACAGGTAAGCTGGGAAGAAAGAGAAGTGTGAGAGCACAGCTGGATCACAAATACTGTGATAAAGCACTACCTGCCCCTGCTAACCAAGGGTTCTGGGTCTGCTGGATGCTCAGCGTGTTTGGCTGTCTGGTTCTGGATTTGCTGCTATAGCAGGGCCCTCTTGTGGTGAAATCTTTTTGCTCGTTCAAACAGGCAACAAAATCTTTTAGCTTTTTTCCAATGGCATATTAAATGAACACTGGGAAGAGCAGGAATGGCACTCCTCCCTCTTTGTGCACCTAATGAGTAATGTTTAATCTGTGCATTGTTATGTGCTGACCTTAAATCTGCCTTTGGGGTCCCAGTTTTGGTTTCCAGCTACCGTTAGTTCTAAAATGCAGCAAACTGAGCTTAGTTGATCAGTGTGGATTCTGCCTTTTTTGAGAGGGATTTAATGTAAACCCAGATGTGACCCAGAATTACAGGCTCTGGTGCAGGGAGTACTGCAGCAGAGCAGTAAGGAGGTATCTGATCTCTCCTGGTTCCTGCAGATGGAGGTGGAAAACTCCATAAGCAGGAACAGTTCCCAGGATGCTTCAATTTACACCAGGTCAAGCTAGTTCCACCCCACGTATCTACAATTTATAGAGCTGGCTTCAAGATTTGAAACCCCAAAGCAGGGACCACACACTGACACAGAGTTGCAGGCCTCGCAATCTCAGTTTGGGATTTGACAGACAAACTGAGTTCCTGTATCCTCAGTCTGTAATAGAGGCTGAACCACCAAAATGTAGACGATGATGCATCGGAGTTAAAATGAGATTTTTACTGACAGAGCAGTAAAAATCTCACTTTGTTCAACATGCACATGTTGGAATTCACCTTGGAGTCTCTATTTCACCCCATCAAAACCAAGGGCAACTTGTAAAGAATAAACTTGGTGGGAACCTTTGAAACTTGCGATCTTTTTGTTTCTGATTTTTGACTATTTACTCCACTAAGAAAAACTGCAGACAGCTTATTAATAACGTGTCACAACACGCTCAATATCTTTTCAGTGGGGTTTGAAAATACTTTCTGAAAGCATCCTCAAGTGTGTGAAATGCAAGGACTGAAGGCAGAGCTGTTCCAGGTTTACCTGGCGGATTTCCCAGTTCACGTTCCACTGCTTCATGTTGGAGAACCTCCACGTTGTGATAGGATCTCCTGTGGCCATATCTATCCGTATCAGCCTGTTATAGGACACCCCAAGCACATCATCCTTCTTGCTTCCTTTAAACCTGAAAAAAACCCAGAGCCTTTGAGCAGATCCGCTTTGCAATGATTTCTGGCTAGAGAAACATTTCAGCTGCTCTCCTCTGGAAGTGCAAAAAATGTGGGAAAAGTCACAACAGCCTGGGATTGAGGAGAGCTTGGATCCATCTTTAGAACAGGATTTGTTACAAAGCAAAAGTATAGGCTGGTGAGCCATGGTCTAAGATGGAAAATAACCAGGAAGGTAGATCTGGCTGAAATCTTTCCAATTCACTGTTTCCTGTAAAAAAAATACTGCTCTTCCCAAATGCATGAACCTGATTATATTTTTACTGGAAAAAATGCCTACAATAGTTTTTGTTGCTTCATTTCTCTAATGTTGGAACATGTTCCTCTAGTTATATTAACCTATATTAACCTAAATTATATAATCCAAATGATATATACATGTTTTTGAGTATAGATCACATTACAAAATTACGGAGGCATTTAAACATTTAAACTTTCTTCTGATTAGAGATGAAAAACAAATACAAAAGCATCAGAATCTTTGGGGGACAGAATTTTTTGAGTTGGGAATAGCTAGAACAGATCACTCTGGCAATAAAAACAACCTTCCTCTACCTTCATGCTGAAAGCTGGAAGAAATCTCATCTGTCTGCTGTGAGTATTTTCAGTATTTCTGATTGTTTGTGAACCTTCTCTCTTTAGATGCAGCTGGACCTTAAGGAAAAAATGACCTGGACACAATTTGTGCTTTGCTTAATGCCCCACTGAGATACTGCCCAGCAGTTTTACAGCAATTCACCACTACAAAATGCAGTTTAGGTATTGGGTTTGTGTTTCTAACAGGATTAATGGTGACAGATGGGGCAAAAAATCTGTACCCGCATTAGTAAATTCAAAATGATCAGGGAGCACTTTTGGGCACAGAATTCAGGGAGAGTTCTGGCTCCAAACAAGCAGTGCTCTCTCAAGTGACTCCCAGGTACAGTTTGGAACCTGGAACATCCAAGGACCAACACGATCTCACAGTTCACATGAGGCTACTGGAGTGTGGGAAGTCAGAGCTGAATAGTGCAGATGTGGGCTGTTCTATGCCAGCCGGCCTCGGTGCCAGAGCGTGATTTCCAGCTGGTTCAAGTTACACCACACATGATTGCTAGCTAGCCCTGGAAGGGTTGTTAAGCACAAATTAAGGAAGGTGCCTCCAAGTATGGTTGTGTCAGTACTTTTCAGCTCTTTGGTGTTTTGTCAAGAGAAAAGGCTGCAGGTCCGACTGCTGCAGTGTCCAAGGAAGCTGCTGTGAACACAATGGGACCTTTCTTGTGCTCACTGCTCTTCTGGATTAACCTTAAAAAGGGATAATTTGCTGTTTTCTTAATGAAATACAAAAGAAATTAGCATTTTATCATATTGCAATGAACAAGGGTCAGAGTGAATATAGTCCTGGAAACCTGAGTACACCAATTAGACATTTTTTTTTTACATTTTGGAGAGTTTATGATTCTCCAAGGGTTTAATGCTAGTGAGAGGTTACTTCAGGCTAAACCCAAGAGATCTGTACCAAGACAGATGTAATGCAGAGTTTCACTCCAGGAATGGAGGTACTGGGTGCTACTCTTATAGAAAAAAACAGCAACATGGAAATTACTAAAATTAAAAAAAATCTGTGGGGGAAAAAATAGAAAATGTTCTTGGAACAGGGTGTCAAAGAACTTCCTGCAAATCACCGAGCATGAACACGTTACAGCAGCTTGACATGAGTGAGAGTGCAATTACCTTACAATGTAGTAGGATAAACCAAACTCAGGGAGGGACTGCCAGGCTTGGATAAAACGCAGCTTGGCCTCCACCAGGGACATCTGGGATACATTTTGGTGGGCTTCCAGAATACGGGCAGTCAGCTGGGAAACACAGGAAGAGAGAAAGTTTTCAGCTGACTGGAGAACAAAAATCCTGTTGCTTTCACTAAATCAGAAATCACGAGGTCCGATGCTGTGTTCAGACACTTTGTTGTCACTGTTTGTGCAGATGCAGCACAGAGGGCACTTGGGGACACACCCCAAGTGCAAAAGGCAGAATGGACAGCATGGTCTCAGGTCTGGGTTGGTGCAGCACTGCCCTGGCTCCATACACTGCTCTGGGGACCCTCCTCAGGATGGGCAGGCTGAGCTCTTGCACAGCAAAAGCAGGACAAGGAATTAGGTGGAGAGGAAGGAAAGACTTGAAGGGCAAGAGGACCCAAAGACCCTGTTGATTCAGACGTAAACCGTAGCGTGCAGTCCTTAAAATCCTTCCTTTGTTACTCTGAAGAGACTTTATAGGAGTAGTGTTATCAGGAGCAGAACATCATGGGTGACTTAAGCCAGGGTATGGATGTAGGAGAGGTACTTGGAGGAGCTGCCAAAACACGCATCCCTGTGTTCAGTTTGAAAAAAAGGCCTCTTGCAAAGGGACAAACGACTATTGCAGAGTGCTGTACTGTATGGCTTCCAAATGCTGCTTCCATCCAGCCTCATCCCTAAGCAACCACTGGAACCGGCCACGCCCAGCCACGAGCCATACTCAGGATACCTGCTTGGACTTGAATTTTTTGGTAAAGCGTGGTGAGACGAAGCATTCGGGTTTCATATCTGCATTCTCTGGCTCAGAGGCAGCCTGGGAACACATGGTCCAGTTCTTCATCTGGAGGAACGAAAGGATCTTTTGGACCTCAGGCCGGTAGGAGCTGTCAGCCATCGTTCTGCCCTTGGAGGCTAAAACACAAGCAGCCATCCACCGAGCATACTGATCCTCCTGAAACAAAGACAATTGTTTGTTACTGTTCTTCCTTCCTGATTGGACTAGTTCCAACTACACCTAGGTTTTAAATTTTCTAAGAAATCCAGTACCTTGAAATAGATTCTCCTGGAAATTTCACTGCATGAGTGGTTTTCACCTACTGAACACTTTTTATACAATTTCATCTGATACATTTCAATAATCTGAAAACTAATGTAAGATCCTTATCATGTTCTCCTCGTCTGAATGGGGAGAGTTCTAATTAAGAAAAAAGAAAACACAATCTAAACCTCAATTCTCTGATAACATTGGAACAAAATACTATAATTTTTTTTTTTTTTTTTTGATAGTTTGTTCTGGCTTTTTTCCTACCAGCTTTACTTGGCAACTGATGATAAACACAAGATTACTTACTGTCCTTATGTCCCCAGAACAATTATGTTTTTGTTAGGCACCACATCATTCTTACATTTTCTAAATATTTAGATAGTAAACTTCCTGCAGCATCCTCATTTTTCTCTATACAAATTCTAGAACAGGACAATCTGCCATAAATCTTGAATCCAAATTTTCTCTTATTACTCACGTTGTCACATCTTAAATATACTTCATTCATGCCATCCGCAACAGGAATTAGTAATTTGATTCCAAACTTCTTCGCTGCAACGTTTACATCTGGTACAACTTCACATCCTAGATCACAGGGAATCAGAAGGAAATTAATTTATTTCATTACTATATCAGTAACTTTACTGCTTTAACACTAAGGAACAGTACTTCGTGGTTGTTTTTATTTGAGACTAAGGGCCAAGACTTTTGAAGCTTAGGCCCTAAATGAAGGGTTTTGTTCCAGTTCACTGCCTGGGCTGGCTTGCCAGGGTGATGAATGCTCGGAGCTCAGGGAGCACGTGAGTCAGCGGGGAAGTGAAAGGATGTGAGCGCTCCCAAATCCTCAGCCTGATCTTAGGAAACGCTCAACACTCAAAATGGAGAGGAACTGGTGGGAGAGGCTACGTGGTGAGGTTCCAGCCACCCTGGCTGTTTTTGCCATGCATTCTCTGACCTACTGAGGGTATGCAGATTGGGATGCAGAGCCATTTGTTCACAGGGGTCAATCTTCTATTTCAAAGGTTTCTTCTAGGATGAGTCCTGGGCATCACTGGTTCCCTGATGCTGAACAAAGGATGTCCCTGCAGGAGCAGATGTAGATGGAGGCTATACAGGGCGCTGGTGTCTGTGTGCACACCCAGGGCTCCTCCTCCATCAGCTGGTTGCAGCCATGGGAATCCCCATGCACGACACAAACAAGGCCCAGAGAAGGTCCTGGAGCTGTCCCTGCACAGCAGAATGCAGGGACAGCCTCTGGCATTCCTGCCCATGGCATCATCCCTAATCTCTGCTGCCAGTGCATGTTTGCCAAGGACATGGGGAACACTCCCATTTAATGTAGAGAGAAAGTATTTGGAAATAAAGCATCCCACAAGTCACACTGACTACCTGATTCATCTTGAAGAATTCAGCAGTACAGAGGATTTTACAAATCAGGCTCTAAAAATCCCAGCTCGGGTTAAACTATTGAATCCTTTCTGTTTAAGCTTCTTCTGCAGGTGCAATCTGCCTGCTTAGGAATCTCAGGAACTCAAAAAGCTCCCAGAATAAATGCTGCTGTGCTTGCCTTCCTGAGTCCAGCAGGGATTCCTCGTTTTATTCAGTTCACAGATGCAACAGAAAAAAAACAAAGGAGAATTCCTACCTTTTAGGTTTAGTTTCTCAATAGGTTCTCCCTGTGCAGACTCCTTGTTTTTAAAATAAGATATTGAAGTGTCTCTGAAGACAAACCAGTATGTCTTGATAGCTTTGAGTGCCAGCTTCTTAGGCCTGCCAGAAAAAAAGAAATCCCATTTGTTTATATCAACACATACAAATTGCTAAGTGCCTCACAAATATTACAGAGCCTCTGAAATTCACGGTCATACCCATGGCTTTGGTTGGGTATGACACCCCTGTGTCAGTGAGGGGGTGGGAAATGCCTGGATCCAATCCAGGTTATCCCACGCATGGATGTGGTTTTTACTCCAGATTTTAGCTGAATCCCATCTATGATTTTTCTCATTTATTTCTTCCATTATTAATCAAAGCCATTCCTTCTAACATTCTAACAGACTAATTTTTCCCATGAACTCAGTAACACGAATGTAACCCCTGGTTTATTAACACGAATTGGCATCAGTTTTTCATAGCTCCATATCTTGAATATCTGCACCCATAAACCCAACTCGTATTCATTCTAAGGAAGCAGAGAGCAGCTTTTTTGGCTTAATCTGAATAATATCCAATGCAACAAAATTCTACTCCTTCACTAAGTTTATAGCAGCTTTGTAGCCTTCAAGGACAGAAAAACAGAGGTATTAGCACTATTTGAGTAGAGAAATACTTCACAGCTAGTGACAAACATCAATGAAGTGAAAAAGAAGAAAAGAGAAAAAAAAAATCAGTATCTCTCTTTAAATCTAAGAGGATGGTACAAAGAGTATAGAACTAGCTAGAAAAGTGATATATTATATACGCTCTTATTATACATACCTCCACACCCTTTCTAAAAATCCTAGTTTAGAATCCTTTCTAGGAAATGGAAATTTTTATGTTTAAATTAAAAAAATTTGGATTTTCAAAACTACCAAATAATTTGGCTTTCAGTTTTCCAATACAGTGCCATTCTTCAAAAATAAGGGACTATAAATTTTTTTAGACAGATAAAATTATTTTTCTATCCCTGAAAAAGTTGCTGAAAACTTTTCAGAAAGCTTTTTCTTGTTGCTTTTGAAAAAAATGTTGCAATTCTCCACAACAGTGTCCCCACATGAAAGCAGCATTTACTGTGGTGCATACTATGAATAAATAGGAATAAAAGTTCACCACAGGAACAGTAAACAGTAGGACATGCACAGCTTTGCATTCAGGTTTACAATTAATCAAATAATTATGGCCACAAAGTGCTGTTGTTTAAAGAAAAGTTTTACACCCTACCTGGATTCTACAATGCCTTAAGTTTGGTAAGTCGTTTATCATTTATATAGGAACCTTTTCATAACGAAAAATAACTGCTGAATGCTTATAAAAGCAAACTGTTCTACTTCTGGGGAAAAACAAATAACCCATTGTTAAGAGCCTTAATTCCCTTTCATCTTAAGCCACCTTCATAACAGGAATGTCAAATAAAATTCCAAATTGGAAATTAATAATTAACAATTGTTAGCAGTTAACAACAGTTAAAATTTTTCAGGGGCATTTTTCAGTTCCCAGATTAAAAATACCATCTGTCAACGGATGAATCTGATAAACATTTGTACAACAGAACACTTTTATCTTCCTAAAACACAAAGACTGTTTTGTGATAACAGGCATTACAGACTTGAGGTCTCTACAGTCATTTAAATCACCCATAAATCAAGATACTATAATGGGATCACAGAAACTCATTTTGATATTAGAAAAAAAAAGACTCCGTGTTCGGTAAGAAAGGGGTAACTTGGATGTTTCTTTTGTTTAAAAAGTACATTCCCTGGGGTTACTTTCAGAAATTCTTCTCAGGGAGAACTGCAAGTTTCTTCTGGACTTTTACTTGCAAAAAAAAAGTAAATGTGATTTAAAATAAAACTTAAGACTCTTTTGCTTAGAGATGATAACTGACGAGCTAGGAAATATGGACAGCAGGGTCTTTTAGTATGTACAAATATAGCTACCCAGCATCCCAGGAGTGGGAAAGATTTGCCAAGGAACATTGTCAGAAGCAGGAAGAGAAAGACTGGAAGAGAATATTAGGCTGGTTAAACCTATCTGGGGTATTTGTCCATTTATAACTGCCAGATGTACTGTTAGATTAGAATGAAAAACTCAGAGATCGCTTGTAAGGTTAAGCTTTTGGTTTTGTATGTTTTATTATTAATTTTAACAACTCACCTAATTAGCTTGAGATTATCAGCAAGTTTTGGGATGTCTGTGATATCCTCCTATCAGGAATAATTAGGAATAATTTTAGTACAGTGCACTCTGTAATCAACTGTTAAAAAAAATCAAGACCCAGGAAGGCTCATGAGAATCAAGGGATCTGGCAAAGCAAAAGGAATTCTGGGATCCCAATGGACCTACCAAAATGTTAGTTTTATTTCCACCTTCCAGTGTCACTTCCAGATTGAAGAGGGCGGCTTCTACTTCATCTACTTCCGATTCACAGGTGGAATCTTGTGTTTCTGATGATAATGATAACTTGCTTACATGGTACTAGAATAAAACATCAGTATCCAATAGTCAATACATCAATTATCAAAACACAATCACAGTGTTTGAAAATAGATCATTTGGTCTCCTGGGTCTTGGACAAATGTGTGAAGTTCTGCAGGAATCAGGGGGTTTTCCCAAGGAAACAGCCATGTCCACTGCGACTCCTGTGCAATGGCTGACAATGGTTTCCTATTTGAATTATCAGTGTTTGTATTCCTTTGCTGAATAACTGCCCCTTTTCTGGGAGGCTGACTCAGTGCTACATTTGGATCCCTAGTCCTGCCATCCATACAAGGTGGAAACTTGGAAGCAAGGTTCTCTGGTTCTGCAGTGACAGGCTGTGAATTCTTGGCAGCTCTGTTTACATTTAAAGGAAGGAATTTTTTAATGAAGGTTTGTGCTTTATCACCTATGGTCAGAGACTAAGCCATACTCAGTCATGGTTAATTTCCAAGTACTCCATAGTGTCCCTATCTTCACATCATGCCATGGCTTTTTTCCTGTCTATTGGGAAATGTTCACAGGGTGTACACATGGTGCATTACAGGAATTTTCAGAAAGAAGAGGTGAAGGGATGGTAGCTGGTATGGGAAGCAACACATCATACTAATACTGATATCAAAGTTACATTTTGGGTGCAGATAACGTTAGTAAATGTTTCCATAACTGTGTGAATAATGCTGTTAGTGCTGCCTGAGTTTAGATGCTTTAGCTGACGGATGCTGCCAATCGTTCCTCACCCCAAGAGCAGACCCCCAAGCCAAGCAGAGCTCCTGGCCTGGGCTCTCTCCTAGTCTTGTCCTAACCTGTGCCTGCCTCTTGAGGGAACGGGTTTTGCAACTTGGCTCAAGTACGTGCCTGTAGCGCAGCGAAGATGAGCATTTCTTCCTCTGTGCAATCGATTTCCTCCAGCAGGATGGCCCAGCGGGCTTGTTCGTATATTTGGTTGATTCGCACTGCATCGTACTGCAGGGAAGAGCAAACACTGCTCGTTAGCGACCTCCAAGGCACAGACTCACAAGCAGCTGCAGCTGATCTAACGCTGGGCCGAACCGCAGTGCTCGTTTCCTTCCTCCTCCCACCTCTGCTGTGCTCCCTTCCTTGTCTATTACCAGCTCGTGTGATTGTGTGCACAGCCCCGGAGCTTGCCGAGCCAACAGATAACCGACCAGGAGCCCCTGGCTGTGGCGGAAGGTGAAGCTCAACATCCCCTTTTGAGGCAGGAGGCCTCGGACTGGTGTAACCAACACGTGAAACTGCACTGGGAGAAAAATCACATGCAACGGCTGACTCAAATGCGACCTCCAGAACTCTCTTGTTCCTCACTTCCTTTCTTCCTCTCTTGGCTTTTTCAGTTCTGGTTCTGTTTTTGCACTGGCTTGAGATTTGCCAGATCTGCTTTAATTCACCATCTAGTTTTTGGATAGTGATTATTCCTTATTATCTACTTGGTTAATAAGCTGAAGTGACTCACAGAAATGTTCAAGCCCCAGAGCTGGTGAAATGCAGGTGATGGGAGGGTAAACCTTGGAGTGTGACCTCTGCCAGCAGAGGTGAGATATTAGGCTGCCTGAAACTCTTTTGGGTTGTTTCATCCTATGGCTCCAGGGCTGACTGGGGCACAGAAGGGAAATGTTTGGGCTGCTGAAGTTGAGACACGTACTTGGATTTTAGTGGGGGTGCCATTTCACCCAAAAACATGCCAGATAAACTGGAAAGGGTCCTGATTTTTTCTGAGGGCTTCAGCCCAGAAAAGCTATGAAATTCAATGACAGCAGTGCAATATAAATGGAATTTTTAAGCCAGATTTCAAAACCAAGACTCCCTGCATCATTTAGGATACTAGTAGTCCAGTTTTCCCCTTAATTTTTCCTGTTAAAAGAGACACAGAAAGTAAACCAGCCCCTCTGGAAGTAGGGATACTGTTTCTGGTGCTCATCTTTAAATTTAAGATCTCATTTCATGTGAGGAACAGTGATTCAGTGTCCAGAGGGTAAAAGTGCAGCCATAGCTGAGGGGAAGAAGCTGAATTTGATCTCTCTGAAGGGCTTGTTATAAATCCTAGCTAAAATTCTACACAGAGCTATATATATTCTATATTACTATATAGCTCCTTGACATGAAAGCAGGGAAACAATGAATAGCAATAGAAACAAGGCTCTTACTTTTGGATTCAAATCAAAGAAAGTGTAATATTTAAAGCGCAGAAGAAGTTGATCTTCCTCTTGAACACCTTGTTCCATAAGTGATCGAGATGAATCCAGCCAGCTGTGAAAGAAAACAACCCACAGATTCATCTGTACAGGAAAAAACATCACACCTGCAGAGCTCCAGTGCAGCTGTGAAACAGAAGTGGAAACAAACAGCTCTAATTCCTCTAAATCCAGGGAAAATTCATGTAACTCAAGAAGGTGGAGCATTCATGTAGACTTCCAACTTCCATTTTCTGTGTATACACAATAAACAATGTTTACTTATGCAGAACTCCGCCACCTGTTTTTAATGCAAAATTATTGAACTTATCCATGTCTACTTAAAGCCTTTGGAGTTTGCCATCCAAACTGTCCTTTAGCTGTGCCCACCGTGCTCAACTGAGTCTAACAACAGACTTTAGCCCAGAGCCTGCACAATGACATCACTCCTCCTTTTAAACCCAGAGGATCTCAGGAGAGGCACCTTACCCTGCATTGAGTTTGGCTTTGTCAGCCAAAGTCCGTGGCTGGTACATCTCTGCCAGCATCTCCGGAGAGCAGGTGGGGTGGCTGAGGGCCAGGATGCTGCAGTTCTGCTCAGTCAAGGAACCGTCACTGAACCAAGTAATTGTGGAAGAAGCTGGTGACCCACTGACAGGATCATAAATGGGTGTCATGGTTTTACTGTATAAACCTGGATTGGCTGCAAGTTAAGAGATAATGTTATTCCCACGAAAAATGGTCCTGTCCACTACTTTCCATGATAAAAACCAAACCCTTTCTTTCAAGACAGTCTCCTATTTCTGCTGTTTGCAGCTGGCCTTGTCCTTTCACAGGTGAGGTGACCTCAGGGACAGAAATGCTCTTTCTTGCTCTGTGAGGTCTCAGTTGTGTTGGACACGGGAAACACATGCTTCCAAGCCTTTATTCCCCATTTTCCTTGCAGGCTGCCGAACTTCATTAATATTTTAAGCGTTGTCCCTCTTTTACAAAGGGCAGCAGCACATCCTGTGTGCAGGGCCACAACCTGTTTCCTAGTGTGGCCTTTCTCATATCAATGGAAAGGAAAACATTTCTAGAGAAAAATTACTGACATATTGGAGATTTCTTGAAGCCACTGATTTCAGGCCCACTGTGTCTCCAAGACCTACATGTAACTGGCCTCCTTTGCGTAACAAAGAATTTCTTCCTCTTTTTGACTTCCAGTCACAACAATAAAATCATACTGATTTTTCATTACCTGGTAGTCCAGAACCCACTGGAGAGTTGGACAGGTTTAAGATATCTTCTGTAGCTGGTTCTTTGCTGTTCTTGTCTTTTTTCTTTTTCTTTTTGAGCGTGCCTTCTGATTGCTTCAACAATGAGAGTTCTTCTGACCGCCTGATATCTGCAAAGGCAGTTTGGGAAGTGAAGCAAGATGATTACATCCAAAAGAGCACCCATTGTTGGTAACAGCATCTCAGGAAGCTTCATGTTGCAATCTGGACTTTATTTTTAGCAGGTTGAAAGTAGTAGCTGTGGAAAATCCACTAATTCTATAATAAGGCCAAAGATTTCGGGCTGTAAGAGTGAGTTAGTTTGGACAGGATTTAAATCTACTTTTGTAGGAAGTGTAACTGCATTTTAGAATGCCAGGAAAAAGCTCTTTTTCCCTAACAGCTCTGCAGTCACCTATGAGCATAATAACCTCTGTGAAATATCTAAATTATGAATAAGCAAGAACCACTGTAATTGAGGTTCTTGCCTTTTATTATTCAATGTATTTCTCATACAAGATACTGTGGTGGTTCTCACTGTTCTCTAATGCACTTCTAATTCAGACAGGTATTCCAAATCACAAACCTGGCACTTCATTTCTGAAACACACTTTTACCCTGGGGTAAGCAAAGACATTTTTGACAGTATTCACTCACTGAAAGTTACAGGTTTCTGTACTGAATCAATATGGAGGGAAAACGTAGGAATATTTAATTTGGCCAAATGCCAGTTGGACAATTATGGCATCAATATATCAGAGCTATTAGGTATAATAAAGACACTACACCTGTCACAATCCACTGCTAGGAGATGAAATTGAAAGTGGATCAATATGAGGCAGTAAATTCCATCTGAAGATGGGTGTGTTAATGGACTGAGCTTTGAAGATCTAAATTAAGATGAGGAATTTAATCCCTATTTTACCCTAAACCAAAGGGATTTTGAAGAATGCTTGTAGACTTAACTGATTCCCAGTGATCACAGGCACACATCTGGCATGCTCCAAACCCCCTACTTGGAAATGCTCCATTCTTGGAAAGAATAGAGGCTGGGGGACTCAGTGCTGTGAGACATTCACGGGCTGGGGTGGGGATGTTAGGTATGCCCTGACCTGAACGGACCCGGGCATGCAGAAGTTTTGAACATTTAAAACATGCTGCGTCTGAAGTGAACACATATAACAGGCAGAGCTGGATATCACTAATGTTAGTGAAAATAGGCGATAAATCAGTTGACACCAGTAAAATTGCCTGCGGTGAAGGCTGGTGTAGGATGATAATACAGGCTGCTTGATAATCTCAAGCTCTTAGTCAATGGCACAGAATAATCCGGACCAAGTCGTGCTCCAGGAGGACAAGGATTCCTAGAAAACTGCCAGCTTTGAATATCCAGTACTCCTGCAGCTCGTGGGACACATTCCTGACAGTGCTTGTATCAGTTATCGCAGAGACTAAGAACCACTGACATGCACTCCATACTGAAACCCCCAAAAATCTGTCTCAAACTTCTCTTTGAGCGAAACAGTTTTGTGAGGAAGGGCTTCACATCAAAACAAAGTCACCCAATAAAATGCTCCAGCTTAGTTGCCAGAGGAGATTTATCTTTACTTACTGAGCATTTTGCAGATGTCACTGACAGCTCTGAACACCATGGAAGAGAAGCTGACTTTCAGTCTCACAGTCTTCATGTTTGGCAAGCGAAGCCGCAGCATTTTGTGCTGAGTAGTAAAGATCAGCTTAGCATCTGCTTGCACCCCGCATTTATCCAGCGTCCAGTGGGTTTTCAGAAGCCAACATTTCTTTTGTTCCCACCAAAAAGCATAGTCTGACCAATCTTGTGTTACTTCTAGGAAAATACAAAATGATTGCTAACAAACTATGGAGCAAATATACAAAACACTTGGTTTGGAAACAGTCTCTGCAAACACGAATATTTATTTAGATTAAAGCAGCAACGACAGGTCCCAGCCTAGACCCCATTTGCTGAATTCTTGTGTCAGTCACTGGGAACCAACTTTGTTTTCCCTGTAAGATCTAACCTAGGTGCTGACTGTGGCACTGCCTTAGTCTTGTGGATATCCACAGGGAAAGAACGTCTTCTGAATCTGATGCTACATATGGTGCAATGCTGTTGGGATTGTGCTGGGATGAGGACTAACAACAAAGGGTTCCAGTTCAAAACTTGTCAGGGCAAGCAGAAAAGCCTCCTACAAAATGTCTGGTGCACCCTGATGGGCACAAGCACTTCCACAGCCTCCTGGCAGCAGCACTGAGCAGCTTATCTCAAGAGTGTAAAGAACCAGCTTGGAGTTCATGGAAGTCTTGGTTACACACAGCTACGTAGCAGCACATGCACAAGGCAAGAGATAAAGTATTGCTGCTCTCGGTTCCATGGGAATTCCAAGATTAGATGACTTCCCAGATGTCAATATGGAGTAGCAGGTAAAGCTTCTGTGTGATTTCGGTCAAGCTGTTTCAGTCTTTGCATCAATCCTTGTTCCTCATCAGCTCCACGAGGCAGAGGCTATTCCTCTGCATGTCCATAACACAGCAGAGCCCAGTCCTACTTTGGAGTTCCCTGATAAGAGCTGTGTCTCAAAAGTGCTGCTGACACAAGTCAGTTACAGATTTGCTTTAAATATTAATATAGAAAGCTTTTCACACCAGTTGAGTATTTAAAAAAAAATGCAGTAAAAAATTATTCTTATGACTCAGTGGAAACTCTGGCTACCATCAGTTTCCGGCTGAACCGTGTATCCAAGTGTGCAGAGAGTGTGACAGAGGTGATCTCAGATTCTCTTCCTGTGCCTCCCTCTGTGCCTGCACACAGGGGATTCTACTTTTCATTTCCTAACTTTGACTCGGCCAGTCTTAGTTTTTCCCAGCTCTTCCCTACTGTATCTACCATACTGTATGCAATGGATAACATGGCTCAGGCTAGAACGCCACAATAGCACAGGAAACAGGAACTTCTGAAGTGCCTTTTAACAACTCGTCCTCTCTGCGGAACACGGGTGGATAAACAGGGCATCACCTACCTCTCCTGCCCTCCAAACCACACACCTGGAACATCCTTCTGGAAAGGGAGTTGAATCGTTAGCCTGGTTTAACTATTTCTGTCTAACTGAAAGGCAAGCCCAAAGTTTTGTTGGCACTATGGTAACACAGGGGCTTTAGCCACAGAGGGTGGAACACAGGGAGGAGTTCTGACCACAAAAACCCCTGTGTCTTGAGAACCTCCATGCTCTGTGCCGTGACACAGAATTGAGGCAGTACCATTTCAAAACACACAGAAGCCTTTCTTCATAGAGGGAAAGCTGTGCATATTAGTAACACTGTGTAAATGAAACAGGTCTTTACTCACTGATTTTTTCTACTAATTTCAGCATCAGTCCTCCAACATGAAGGTCCCCTGTGACCATAACTGGAATTTCTTTTTCTACACCTTCATGTTGATGATCAATTGTCAGCAAGAGCTCCCAAGTGTGTGACCCATATTCAGTTGAGGAGACCATCTTCGGAAAGGTCTGTGTAAGCTCTGCAAAAGCAAACCAACCAAACAAACAGGACGTTTTCCCTCCACTCTCTGAAACAAATGCATTTCTCCATAGCCTCAACATCATCCCATGCTGCCAGGACTTTGCAGCAGCATTGGATGGAACTTCAGAGGTGCTATCTTGTTACCTCTGAACTAGACTCTGCTCTTGCAAGGTAGGAATTTGGGATCTTTTGGTTTTATTCTGATTTTGCCACACCCCCAACCCAGATGTCTCCATTTGGGTAGAGATAGCTCAGTTTTAGCTGGGCCTGCCCACCATCCACCATTTGCTAATCTGCCAGCCTGGACACTGTAAAGTCTGCAGTCGTGGGTGACAATCTGACCAGTGAACAAAGGCATTTTGTTGACTTGTACACTTAGGGCTGTAATTTTCACTGCAAATCAAAGTTTACACTTGCAATTCTGCCAGCTTGCTCCCATGGGACCAAATCCAGAGAGTAGTTTTACCTACTTGGGTACATACAAGGGGAGACAACCTTAGTGGCTCTCTGCCAGCATTATCCAGGCACAGATCTGCAGTTTCTGCTGACTTGCACAGGGATGTAGGCACGTGTCCTTCTCAGCAGGGTGAATCATCTGAGATCCCACCAGGCTCCTGCCAGGACAGGTGAACAGTAATCATGCCAAGGCAAACTAGAGGAGACACTCCAAGTAGAAGCTTTGGTTATCATCACTTGGGTTCTGCTGAAGAAAGAGCTTGTAGGTATAAGGTAACTGATTTTGCAGGCAGGATTTGTGATATTTATCACAAATTTGTGATAAATCAATTGATTTATCCCAACCATTTGATCGATTTGATCAAATTGAGATTTGTGATATCTCTCACATACCAGTGAGAGAAGGTACCACATCAGTTCTCTGTCCTGAAACAAGCCTTTGCAGGTGAGGCATAGGCACTAAAGTGGATGAATCCATTTATTGCAAACTTTCAGCAACACACAAGAACCCAGACTCTTGCTGAAGGGGCCCTACACAGACTGTTTTTAACATAGAAAATAACTAAGCCAGCAGGGATGTAACAACGTTAAAGGCTGTTGTAGATCTTCTTAAAAACAAGTATTTAGTAATTTAAAACCTTATGTCCGATATAAAATTTGTCATCAAAGGGATAATAGAGGTGGTGATGACAAAGTCAACTAATAAGGAAAGTGATTCCAAACATAAAGGCAATACAAGTGTATGTATTAAAGATTAGATGGATTTCCCCTTAAACATATAACATTATAAATGAATAATCTGACCAGTTCAAAGACATCCTTTTAGAGGGAAATCACCTTACCAGTGAGTTTCACTGGGATGGGGCTGGGAGTCTGCCCTGAAGTTGCAAAATTACAGATGCACATAGAGAGCCTAAGTCAGAAAACTGCAGCTTCATAACTGTGTGACTCCAAGAGGCCAATTCATACTATGGAACAAGCACTGTTGTTAATTGGGTTCTTACATGTGCCAGCCTACACCTTTACACCAACCAGCTACTAAACCAACAAGGCTTGATACTTATCCAAGAAGTTTGCTTGGCTTGCCTTGGTAAATAAAGGCATTGTATTGGACAATGGGAACACTGGCTTTCCTGCCTCTGGGATAAAGGATTTTGAATTTGTGCTGCTGTGTGCCACATGGGGGTACCTGTGGAGGGGAAGGGTTGTGGCTCTCCTAAAGTGTCCAAGACCTAGCTCCCGAGATGGTCTCTCAGGCAGGTGAGGCTTTCAGCACAAGTGCAGTACAAGGTGCGCAGGACAGCTGTTGTTGCAATGTTTTCGTAGAAAAACAAAAGTCAAAATGCCTCTAATCATGCTCCTAAGCACCAATAAACAACTTCAAAAGTAATCCATGGCCAAAGGATGAGAACTATGGGATTTTATTTCAGGAGCACAGGGGTGCAGTCCGGCAGATGAACTCTACTTTTGCCCACCCTTGTTCCACTATAAACGATTATTGTTACAGAAAAGCAGCAGTCTCATCTGCCCTCTTGGGCCAGCGAAAACATTTAGGAACTTATCTGGATTTTTTTGGGAGTCATTTAAAATTTGTTTTCGCTTCCCAATGTAATTCTGCACACAAATGCTTGTGCTGGCATGGGTGAAAATGAGCAGCCCAAGGGGTGGGTGAAACCCTTTCTTTCACCGGCTTGGTTACAATGGCCTCAGTGCACTAATGCTGGCACTCCAGCATTATCATTCCCTAAAGCCGTGCCACTTTCCCACTTCCTCTTCAAACCAGGGTGTTTCACTTTGAAGATAAGGCAACACAAACACTTGTAAATCTACTGGAGAGTACGCAGCACAAACAAAGCCTGGTCTCAAAAACGGGACAAGCGAAGCAATGAGGACAACGAACCCCTCAGTATTAAACCCGAACCAAACCCAAAGTGTCTGGGTTCCTTACAGCCTTCAGGTCAAGCCTGGATCTGCTCGGGAACGAGCCCCAGCTCCTGGGCTGCACGTGGGAGCTGCAAGGCCTGGCACGGGAGAATGAAACAGGCCAGAACCGCGACCTCAGGCTACTGCTGTCTCCGCTCGGGATTTCTGCAGCGCATTTTGGCCGACGCAGCTATCGAAAAGCAGCAAAGGCTCTACAGATCGAACTCTCCGCAGATTTTAGCCCTTATAGCCCCAAACCCCAAACCGAGTGAATGGAGAAATACGTGAATCGTGCCGGATAAACGTGCTAACTACGCGGGGTTTAGGTCAAGAGGGGTTAAACGATGTTCCCCGAAGGGTCTCTCGGGCTGGCGGTGCCCGGCGCAGCTCGGAGGGACCTGGGGGCCCGGCCGGCAGCGCCCGCGGCAGCGCCACCAGAGCGGAGGAAGTGCCGGGCGCCCGCGGGGCCCCGGAGCGCGCCGCAGAGCGCAGCGGAAAGGGCTGTGAGAAACAGCGCCGGGCTCTCGGGCATTGCCGCCCCGGCCCCGCCGCAGGTGCCGCGGGGCAGAGCAGAGCCGCCCGCGGGTGCCCCGTGCCGGAGTCGCTCCGACATCGCCCCGCGCTCCTCACCTGGTGTTCCCGCTGCCCTCCCGCGCCCTCCGCTG
>WAAG01067123.1:9658-61663 GCA_013390105.1 Tichodroma muraria
TCTCATCATTTTCATCTTCTCTCCATTTCATTTATATGTGTATTTACTTTAAGGAAAAAAAAAATAGAGGAAGAAAATTGAGTATTTAGTGAAGAGCAATGGAAATATTGTGGAAATGGCATTTATAGGTGCTAGCACTAGCAGGGATGCTACTCCATTGGCATGATGATGTGCAATATCAAAAGTCACTGAGGAAAGAAGGGATGCTCATGCCTTGTTGGAATTATCTCAGAATATCTCTCGTTAATAGGATTTGCCGGAAGATGAGCTTGAGAGAATGATTTATTTTTTTATCTATTTCTTAAATGCAGGACTTAAACCAGAACTGATGTGTATCTAGATTCCTTTCATATCAGAACTAGCAGAGCTCCAGGTAAAAAGCTAATTGTATCAAAAAGCCATACTTAATTTGACAGAGCAATTATTTTTGAAATATGTAAGAAAGGATTAAGCAATGTATTTAGGAATGAGTATTGCTGCTGCAGTCGATGCTTTTACTGCTTTCAGCACTGACCAACACTGATGCTAGCATAAGTCCTTTAAATACACTACTAATTTCAGTTAAAGTTCAGGATGTGCTGAAGAAGTTTGAAGGGAAAACACAGATTTTTTCTCTCTTTGATTGCTGTTTCACTTGTGTTAGCTGCAGCCCAACCCTTCTCTGCCTGGCTGCTGTGCTAAAATATAAATGGCCATCCTGTTAGACAGGTACACGCTGGGCTGGAGCACTCCCCCACATCCACTGACATCAGGGGATGTTCTATTTTGCCCTGAAATAAGCTTTTAAATTCAGATGGTCAAGGTTGGAGTTCCTTCTGCTGTGAAAGTTTTTTTCTTCTTATTCCAGGTGCTTCCATGTAGGACTTGTTTAGAATGGATGTTTTATATTTTATGCTGTATTATTATTTAATTACTATGATTGGTGTTGCAGTTTTGTTGGTGATAAACTGAACACCCTTGTAGCCTCTTAGGCTTCTTGAGTCAGAGAATGACAAGTGTGCTGAGATTCCTGCCTGCTCCAGGATTGTTTGCACAGGCTTTGGGAAGCACTGCTTCACTGCTGGGATGGAAAGCCCTCACATGTAGGCTACCTTGGGCTGGTTTTAACTTGCTTGATTTTGACTTGCTGATATTAAGTGGCCCTCCAGAGGTGAACTGACGCTTCCACTGTACCAGATGTTTTCTGCATTTTGATCAAAAAGCTGCTCTAAACTTCAGTTTGCAATTAAAATGGAAAGCAAAACACACCCAGTAGGCAGAGTGCAAGGAGCCACAGGTGACGTGCTTTTCCTTTTTCCTTGGTGGTGCTGTAGAGGTGTAGCTCCACATGTCAGTACCTGTAAAATTCTTCTACAGTGCCTGTCAATAATTTTCTTTTTTTAAAACCAAGTTGTTATATCTGACCAGGCCTTCATGGCTGATGCTAGGAGGAGAAACAAGCTGGTGATTATTAAAACCGCATTGAGTTTGTATTGGGATGGGACCAGATTGCATTGCTGTGTGTGAAGCCTGTCTGTGTCTTTGCTCCAGGAGATGAGAAAGGAAAGAATGTTTGGGAAAAGGAGCTTCCTCCAGGCAGACTCAAGTGGCTGTGTTTGTGGCACAGGAGGCAGTAAGAAGGAAAGCCATGCACAAAGAGCTCTTTCCACTGGAGGAGCATTGCAGATTGTTTCCAGCTCTGGCTTCCCGGATGTGGGAGCAGAAGGTGAAGGTGTGTAGAGAACTGAATCAGAAACAGGACGAAAGGACTGTTGAGGTCCAGGCTCAGTTTCTCAGTGGCCTAAATCCCACCTAGACCTCTTGTGACCTGTCAGTAGTTGAAGAAATGCATCCCCTGGGAGCTGTATGGAGGCTACCAGCTGGTAGGGAATGGAACTTAGTTTATCCAACCAGTGCATGTTGTTGACTTCTGTTGTCACTGCTGTCTTCTGGTTTGACATAAACTTTGAGATTCCTTTGTCCTGTCATCCCTCTTCAGTCCCACAGGCAATCTGTCAAAGGGGGCAAGCAACAAAGGGGATTTTTTGGTTTTCAGCCTCATTTTCTAAGTACTTTTATACTTCATTTGTTAGTGATAAACCATAAAATACTCTTGTATTCTAATCTCTTAGGCTTTTTGAGTCAGAGAATGACAAGGTAGAGAAGACAAAAATGACGTTGTCATTCAAAGTCTATCCAGCTGTTTATCTGCATTAATTTTTCCACATAGCTCCAAACTGTGTTTTTTGCAATGATTTATTTGCTTTTTTAGCCTTTTTGTGTTCCTGAAACTACCAGCACCTGGCTGTAAGGATTTTGGTATTTTTATTTCCATTACTGTGCCTCCAATTCTTGCTTCCTTTTGCTATTGCAGTGATTTTTCTGAAAGAATAGACTGTGATTCTAGGGAGCTTGGCATCAGTAGTGAGCACACACTAAACTGAAACAAGGATATTCTCATATCTGCATTTTTCATGCTGATTTGTCACTGCTCCTTGTGCTGCAAAAATTGGTTGTGAAATGATAAATAGCCAAACCTTGTTATGTCTTGTAAATAGTCTAATCCCATTGTCATGTCAGATCCTCTAATCTTGATCCAAGTTTTGTCTGTTGATCTAATTAGGTTTTTCATTTGTTCCTGGCAAATTTCTGGCTCTTGGAGTTACTGGGGTGGCTTTTGAGACTGCTGAGGTGAAATGATCCATACGGTTCCTTGTGACTTTAAACAGAGACATCTGTCAGAGGCGAGCAATTTGTTGGCGGAGTTTAGCCGGGAGTAAACTTGCATGTCACAGCACTGCTGTTGCTCCAGAGTGGCTGAATTTGGTGAGATGCTCTTGGGGATTGCACAGCCCACAGACATCAGCTCTCCCTGCCAGGAGAAGCTGTAGGAAGCACCGTCCTCCCTGGTGAGCTTCACAGAAAAATGAAAATGGATGGTGTTGACTTATTTTCATTCCTTGTTCATATTTCCTACCTTTCCTTTGTTGAAGAAGCGATTTCAGCATTTTCTTCTTGCTGGCTAAAGATGAACTTTAAATTTGATTGTATTTCTTTTTTTGATTTTTAAACTCATCAGGTATCACAGCCGGGGTCTGGGTGTTGGACAGACCCAGAGGGCTGTGAGCTTCCCAGAGAGATGCATCTCAGCTGAGAACACCTTCTAGGGGCACAGGCAGCTTCCCAGGCTCAGGGGGCACTCCGGCAGGAGGTGTCAGCTCTTAGCAGTGACTTCAGCTTTGTGATTTCAGCTCTGCTTGCGGAGTCCCCAGGCCGACTCGGGAACAAGAGACAGGAGTCTGTATGGTGATATTCCCAGAGGCAGCTTTAATGTCCGGCAGCTCTGCAAAGGGGTGCCAGGGACAGGAGCTCCCTGTGCCGGAGGCTGGAGCAGGGGTTTCTATGGGGGAAGGCAGGGGGTGGGATACAGGCTAATAGCATAAAGAATCAAGGCATGTTGGGAGTGCCCACTGTGTCACCTTAAGCTAAAGAGAAGTTGATTATCTTAGGGAGAGGGAGAGCTGCTGGCTATGAGGCTGCACTTCTGATGGGAGGGTAAGGGGCTCTCTGCCCTCCACGATCAGGGACTTTTGCTGAAGTGTAGAGCTATGAGTTCAAATACTGTCCTGAACAGGGACAATCTCTGTAAATTAGAGCCTAACTTAAACTAAGCTGGAATGAGGGTACACATCTGTAGTGTATACATGAGAACTATGTATGTATGCATACATATATAAATAACCCCAAATTTCAGTTTCTTTTTGTCTCTTTATGTTGCATTGTGCCAGCCATTGTTAAATGGTGTGGTTTCAAAAGAGGAGTTACTTCGTTGGCACCGAGTCTGCCAAGATTGATTTAAAGCCACCAGAAACACTCCACAGATTTAAGAGGGTGGCACTGGGGCAGTGAGGGAGTTTGTCAGTGCCTTTCTTTCCTTAGGCCATTGCTCCCAAGGGAAGACCGGGAGTCACCAGGCAAAGGGCATTAGTTTGTGGATGTTTTAAATTGCGTTGTGGTCACAGGCCTGTTCATGAACTTTCATGGCAAAGCAAATACAATTTTTCATTATAGTGCTGTGTCTGTGGCACATTGCAGAGCGTTGCATTCATTCTCCTGTGCTGCAGTGGCTTGTGTGGATGGGATGTGGGAGGATCTGCTGTGTGCCCACAGTGCCAGGGCTGCAAGAGAAACAAAATGCAGCTCTGCTGAGCCATGACCCCTTACAAAGTGTGTGGAGACCAGAGACAGGAGCTGCTGGCACACATGTGGCACCACAGGAGTTCCTGCAGGAGAGCATTTGGCCAAGTGGTGACAGGGGATTAACAAGATTGCTGCCAAAATCTGTCCCTAGTATTTGTCCCCAGTATTATGTAGCTGAGTGGTCTGCTATGTGTTGGAGTAGTTGTGCTGCATTCTAATGTGTAAATTTAATTTGGATGGAACCTGTGACACGTACGGTGTATGAACTGCCAGCAGTGCTTCATCCTGTTGGCTCAGGGCAGGTCAGGGCTCCATGCTGTACCTGCTGTGAGTCAGGAACTTCTGGAGTCTGTGACTGTGCAGAGTAAGGTGACTGTAGGGCTTTTCCTTTGGACCAGGGCTGGGAGCCCACTCTGGGCTGGTGACCCAGTGCAGTCCTGGGCATTCCTGGTTTCCTGGGGCATACTGGGCTGAGGTAGAGCTATGCCTGTAGGACCACTAATGAGTGATTTATCCATTTTCTGGTGTTCCAGCTGGAAGCTGGTTATCAGTTGATTCGTACTCTTGGATCTGTCTTAACCTCAAGTTGTCAAAATCTTGCTGAGCCTGTATTCAAAAAAAAACCCCAAAAGAACCAAAAACCCCAAAGCAAAACAAAACCAAACCAGCCTCACAAAAATCCTCTATGAATGGAATTGTTTACTGATTGAGTCATGTATATAGCACATAGAGGTTATTCCAATCCTCTTTACTCCAGATTCATAGGTAATAGGATGATGTACTTAGTAAATACTTCCTGCAGAAGATGTGAATTTTGGAGATAACAGCAATGTGTGAAGCAGAACTATGCAGTTAAGTTATCTTAGCTTTGGTCTGCAGGGAAGCTTAGATATAGTTTAAGTGTGATTCTTAAATATTTTTGCTTTGACTCATAAAGCTGGAAAGTTATCCTTGGAAAATGGAAACCATGTTTTGTTTCTGTTCAGATTCATGTAATACTTGGATCAGTTTCTGCTGAGATAAGATTGTTTTGAGCTGAGATGGCTTGAATTACAAGGATGAATTTTGAGTGAAAAAATGTTTTAATGGAAGCAGTAGAATTGGTCCCAGTGTCTTGAGTAAGATGAAGATTTTCAGTTAGAATTTCTGCATGTTGCAGAAACCATACAGGTGTTCACTTTCCAGCTCTGTATCCAGTCATACCCAGGTTCCAGGTTGGACTTAAATGACCTGTAGTCAACAAGGAGCTCAGTTATTGTTTGCACCACATGTTTCAGTCCAGGGAGTGATTTTTACCTCATCCCACACTAATTAAGCATGTTATCTCTAATTTTTGTGGCTGTCAAAAAAAAAAACAAACAAAAGGAGCAGGAGAACTGATGGATAATACAGGTTCAATATTAGATTCTCTTTAGAAGTCTAGTTTTCACTTAAGGGAGACTGCACATGCATAAAATGCATATGTTATTTTAATGTGTAAATCAATAAATGCCTTGTTTTTTCTGGTTTTATTCCAGTATTGATGGGATTTTAAAAGTCTTTTAGAAAACAGCATCCTGTCTGTCTTGGGTTTTCAGTAGGAAGGGTCGATCAATTTCTTTGGGAAGGTTTTGAAGGACTATAAATCAAACAGATATGATCAGTGATTCTGAAAACCAAGATTAACCTAAATACTGATGTTTTCCAGCCAGGCCCTTGTATGCTTCTGGAATATGTGCTGAGCCAGCTGGGAGCTGTGCTCTGGCTAAACTCATCAGCCCCTCCTGAAACCAAAAGGCCTGGGAAATGCAGAGTTCAGGATGGTCAACCCAGTCTTTCCTTCTGACTTGAAACCTCTCCAGCCTTTGACTTCTTGTTTAGGAAAGATGGAAGGAAATAACAGTAATATTTAAAAAAAAATGGTCATGGGGAATAGGAAAAAAAACCAGTCTTTTTTTAATTACTTTTTCTCTTGATACTGCATGATGGCTGATTTTGCTGTGCAACAACATGGCACCCTCAGAAATAAAAGGAAAAAGAACATCTGTACAGAGGAGCCCCCAGGATGAGTGTGAGTGGGGAGCTGTTCTCAGTAAAAGGGACTATAATGATTATATTTCTGAAATGATTGAGGCTAATAAATGTTGATATGTAAAAAGAAATGATCCTTTTTTATTAGTCCACTGAGGTGGGCTATAATTTTTTTATGTTCATGCTCTGATCAGAAATTGAAGTGACATATGGAATCAGAATTGAAATACAGCTCTGTGGAATACTTTGTCAGTAGGAAAAAATGCATATGATAAAGCTGCTGAAGTTTTGGCATCAATTACACCACCAGCTTGCAAGCACTGGTGAGAGACATTTAGGCTCAGGTTTCAGCAGCATTGTGCTCTGAATGAATGGAGAATTTCAGATAACTGTGTTTCCCTTTTCTGTTCCAAGTGTGTGTGGGTATTCTGCAGTGTTTTTATTAGACTGAATTGTAATCAGGAGCAGTCATTACTTTGCTGCTTGGAAGGATAATTCCCCAAGAATCAGAAATTAGAGTGAAATTCATGGTTTTGCAAACCTAGAGCTTTTAAGCCTACAATATTTTTCCAGGATGTTTCACAGCTTGGTTCCAGTGCACATTTGAGAAGTGTAAATACTCTCCAGCCTAAACAGAAATGCCCAGGGCTAGGGCCCAAGGGAGTCTGAGTTCTGTTCTCCCTTGGCTGGAGCTGGTGTTAATGGTACATTATTATATTTTTTGAGGGCACAAAGCTGAAGCCCAAAGATCTCACAACTTGCCTAGGACTGTGGTCAAATACAATGACTGATAAAATAAAAACCTTGATGATGCATAATTCCACCTTGGATGACATTTTTGAATTATATTATCCAGTGATACTCACCGAGCCTGGCACATTCTGCAGGGAGGGATCACAGGGTACAATGCCTGTGTGGACAGCTCCACCCAGAATGACCTCCCAAGAGCTGATAAACCTGCCCAGACCAAAACTTCCATGGACTCCAGGATGTGACAGTCCCTCTGAGGCCAGGAGGTAGAGTGGGTGTCATGGGTGAGAGTGTGCCCTGCTGGATGGACTCTTCAAGCGAGTAGCCATGTGTTAAGAGAGTGACACCAGCAGCAGGGTCTGGGGATCTGTGTGAGAGGAGGACACAGAGTGTCTGTCGTGTGCTGCTGTCACAAGCTGAGCACGAGTCTTGCCTGAAGTCTTTGCAAGGGGAAGGTAAGTTTGCTTCCAGCCCTTGACTGACTTAACTAACTCACAAGACAAAGGAGATTGGAATCTCACCTCTGCTTGGGGCAGGAGGAGGAACCTTCTTCTTCCCCCTGAAATGTCCTTAGGTGACAGATGCAATGTCCTGGAGTTGGAGAATGAGGAGGGAGAGAGTAAAAAGGCAATTGCCAGGAAAGGCCAACCATGCAAAATGGATCCAATCGTCTACCCCCGTAGAACCGGTGCTTCCAGAATGATGGGGAGTAATTGGAGACTTCTTGCTGAGAGGCCCCATTTGTCATCCAGACAGTCTCTAGAGAAGTCTGCCTGCTGGGAGCTTGCATCCAGGATGTCACGAGAGGCTGCTGAGGCTGGTCAAGCCTGTGGACTATCAGCTCTTCCTACTCTTTTGGGTAGGGTGAGTGACGCTGCAGAGAGGTGACAGAAATATCAAGAGGGACCTTATATCCCTTGGAACAATGTTCAGAGGGTCAGGAGAGGAGGGTCTACTCCATCTTCCTGGTTAGAAAAGAGGATTTGAGAAAAAGGAGGTGAGTGACTGGCCACAATGTCTTGGGTTCTATTATTTTGGGCATACCTTCAAGAAACTGGGCCTGCTGGGAATTTAGGGTCTCAGCTAGCCAAGTGGGGCAAGAGTGTCCTGGACAGGAAATTGACTGGACTTAACAACAGAGTCTTAATCTTCATTTTAAGAAGATTTAAACTTTCAACCCTTTTCTTGTGTGTAATATCTACTGTAATTTCCTTTCCATTCTGTCTTAAACAGACTTTAAATTTTGAAATCATTATAGTGCCTCAGTTATTGCAGCAAACATACTTAGCTCAGACCATCTCACATCCTGACTGCTGGAGCAAGCTGAGTAGCAGAGCAAAGAGCTGCTTCGGTGTTCATATGTCAGAAGTTGTTGCAATCATTTGCCATCCTGATGGGACACTGCAGATATGTGTATTAGGAGGAAGGACATTCCTGTAGTCACAGAGCTCCAAGCCTTGCCTGTAAGCCTCACCCTGCCTCAGCTCCATCTGCAGATGAAAACACTGTTCTTCCTTTAACCATTGCTGATAAAAAGGTGTCAGAGTCCTTTAGTGGTCTTAGTCCATAGTTCAGGCTGAACACCTTCTGGCTGGGGTAAGAAAACAATGACTGTAGAGTTCCCACTGACTTATGTTGTGTACAGCTGCATCTTTCTTGAAGTCTGATCCTGTTGCCTTACTGGAATACTTATTTCCTGGATTGAATGAGTCTGGACACTTCGCCTCTCTTGTTTTGGGTTTATTTAGAGTAAAGTTGTGGTTCAACTGCTGACTGTAAAAAGGTTGTTGTTGCACACTTTGATCCACAGACACAGTGCAGAGGTTGTAAATAAAAAGAACAAACAGACTGACATATTACTGAGGAATGTACAGGCAGCATAAATTAGGAATGTTGTGTGGAATGGGAGCAGTAGTTGTCTGTATACTGGCATTCTTTTATCCATTTGATTGGACCCTGATTTCTAGGCACCTCACCCTCCTGTGCCACGTGATGTTCCTGTGAAGGTTCCTCAGCCAGCATCTCATCAAGCAGAAATCCATTTCTTTCCTTTAGTGACTGAGACCCTCCTGCCCATGTTTGTTCCTGCATCCATGGCATCCATTACCATCATGTCAAAACAGGCTTGAGCTCTTACTGACCTCAGTCAGAAAAATTCAAACGCCTTTAATTTGCAGGTCTTTTCTTAAACTAACACTTTCTCACACAGAAGCAGTAACATTTTGGTGCACCTGAAAGTATTTCTAACAAGCAAGAATTATTCTATGAAAGAAAATTGTTAAATTAGTGTAAATTTCAACTCTCTGAGGTGACTTTTCAATTTTCATTGAAAAGTGAAAGCCTGAGATATCAAATGTGAGTTGTGTATCCTTAGTTATTGAGGAGGCTGTGCCTTTGGAGTCTACCTGTGAATCAGGGCCAGATGGTGTGTCACCTGTGTAACCTCAGGGGAGGCAGATGGTCCAGCCCAAAGTACACATCAGAAAGAATCCTACAGCTGGAAACAAATGGAGTAGCAGAGGGAAAGGGTGAAGCAGAACTGGTCAGTGTGGAAGCATGGGCTCTCAGCACATCCACAACCTCTCTGCCCAGAGTGGGACCCCCTGGTCTCTGCCTGGTAGAGATGTTAATGCCAGTGAGAGCAGGAGAAACCCAGGAACTGGGCAGATCCCTACTGTTGCCCCTTCTGTCCCATTTCTTCATGTTGAGTCCTTTCTCTTCCAGGATGACTCTAGTACAGGGACTGATGTGGTTTATGAGGAGCTATCTTTCAAGGGCACAGATACTTTACTTTAATTTTTTTTTTCCTTCCTGCTCTGTAATGCTCTCTCCAGTCTCTCTCCTCTAAGTTTAAAGTGACATGTGCTCTGTGCTATTCCAAGCTTTTCTTTTGGCAGGGAGAGAAAGGCAGGCCTGTTGTGCTGTAATAATAGTCACCCTCATTCTCTGAGCGTGCCATGTGTTGTGTTTTTGAGCCAAACATATTTCTGATTGTGGGACACCTAAATCTACTACCTAATATTTCCCATGCTTAAGTTTCAATAAAAGCCATTCCAAGTTGCCTGTATTCCAAACAGAGTGTGTAATCTCCTTATTATGCCTGGCCTGGCTTGCTGGGCACATGAATAAACCTGGCTGTGTGTCATGATGACTGTTTGTATCGCCTGACAGAAGTTGGAACAGAGGTAAATAAAATCAGTGTTTTGTCTTCCCTTAGATTGGACTCGTCAGCAGATGGGGAATGCTGCCATCCTGCCTTTATTTTTGGCAAGGACTTGCAAAGCTGACAGACCCATGCTACAATGGAAAGAGATGCTTCAATAACGTTTAGGAAAGAACTAATAATATGTCAGTTATTTCTGCAATGCTTGGAATATGGTTTAATTTGATAATTTAAGTGTATTTTTTTTTTAAATCTGCAAGAAACCTGCTTTATTACCTGCCTCCTGGTTTGACATCTGTGTAGCAAAATGTGAGAATTTGGAATATGCAAACTGAAATCAAAGTGTAGAATTCCCTTTGAAGCTTAGTTTCTCACTCTATTCCCTCCCCACTTTTTAATATTTGGCCTGCTGTAATTTTATTTCTCTGAAATTTTCTGTGTAATTGAAAGAGTGTTAAAGGAACAAAGCAAATATTTACATTGCACAAATGCCACTTGATGTGATTAGTTAAAAGCAATCTATTTAAAATTTAATATGTGTATTAAACATATTCATGCACATGCATGCATGCACAGTGAAGCCAGTGGAATAAATTCTGATTTTAGGTAATCCAGAAGCTTCCAGGCTCTGGAATACAGTGTCTGGATAAAGATTTTTGACAGTCTGACCTTTAGGTTTAAGGAGCAAACCCACCTCTAATTCACTTCATGGCAGCAAATGTGAAAGGCTTTTGCACATTTGTGGTGCTGCCTCTGCCTTGGTGTGTGCGGTCCTAGCAGAAACCTCCTCTGGAACCCTGGGCTGCTTTATCCAGTGTTAGGGGCCAGGTGTTCCCTGGCTCCTAGACCTGTGTAATTTATTCAGATGAGCAAGAAGCTGGTCTTGACCGTGTGCTGCCTGTCCCTGCCTGGTGTGGGGGTCCCGGGAGAGCTCCTTGCCTCAGAGCAGGAGGAGAGCAGGGATGGGGCTCTCCTTGGGTCATGCCCAGAGTGGGATACCGTGATTCACCTGGATGCAGTGCAAATTAGGCCAATATTCCTTTCTCAGGGCTATGTCTGGAGCTCCTGTGCTGCTCAGGGGTGTTCTGAGATTTGTTTTGTGTCAGCTGTTGTGGTTTGGGGGAGGACTTTGCTTGAGCACATCTTCAGAGGTGACACAGAAATGTCGGAGAGAATCTCCTCGTGGTTTAGGTCCCTCATGACAATCACATTGTGCAGGAATCTCTTGAACCATCCACCATCCAAAAAAAACCTTATCCATCAGGGAAATAGACATTTTTGTTATGGTTTTCACAATATTCTTAACATTTTTGTAACAGTCTAATATGACTTCTGGGGAATTGAAGGGTCAAGATTCACCAAATCTGATCTGTTGGAGGAGGCAATAATATTTAATATCTATTATAAAGCCTGTTGCAGCAGATGGCTGCATTAAAAGAGTACCTTAACAAAATCGTGGAGCACAGAGAAGCAGCCATGTAGTGTTTTTGTACTGGATGCCTCTCTTTCTTATGATCCTCTTTTAATGTGGCTTTGAAAATTGCCCAGCAGTACAGCATTATTTGGCTTTGCTTCAAATGTTAAAACACATTTTCTTTTTTTTTAACCTAAAGGAGACCTTTATATGGGGTATAAAAATCACAATATCACAAATAAAGGACCATTAACTAAGTGTAATGCTGGGGGGGATGTATGCTTTGAACATTGTTTCCATTATTCAGAATAGATCAAGTTTCAGCCCAAATAGAAATGAAAGGCTATTGAGGAAACGTTGCAAATACCTGAAATTCTAACTTTTACTTTGCTCTTGTTAACTATGTATGATTAAGGAAGAAAGGAACATTGTTAAGAGGCTGTGCCTTTGCAAGTGATATAACCATGACCCTGTCTTAACTATCAGCATGTGTGAAAGTCCATCAATAGTCACAAAATTCCCTGAACTTCTAAAATATTTTTCTTTGATACATCAAGCTAAAAGGAATAACATATTCTTGAAAGCACAAGAAAACTTCATGTATTTGCCCAATATTAATCACTTATGGGGTTGTACTTCTGCCTGATGATAAAATGATGCAATTGTATCTTGTGGAAAATGGTTTCTTACCACTGTGGGATAATTACATTTTACAAATTACATGCCGCTTTTGATTGGTTTGGAAGGTAAGGGAATTACAGAGATGTAAAACTGTAGCCTTAACTTCATACTGCTGACTTTTCAATAACTGTTTCCTGGGGGCTTTATTTATCAATTTTTAGATAATATATTGGCAAACTTCTGAACATTTTCCTTCTTTGGTGGTGTTGCCAGGCTGTCTGCTCTTTGTCCTAACCAAATCTTATCCAGAGCACCAGGCAGAAGCTCACTTCATCAAATTTGCTGGAGATAATAATGTTTTACTTTATTTTGGGGACTGTTCAGTGCTCAATCATCAGATAACAGCCATTAGAAGATGTCTTTGGAATACTAGAAACTTATTCATGAATGTGTATGTGTGGGACTGGTTTTATGAAAATTTCACCTAATTTGTGGTTTGCCAGTTGGCTGTCCACAAACTACAGCGAACCAGCAGTTCCTTTGGGCACAGCATTCTGCAGTTTTGTAGAGAGGGAGTGTTAATATTTGTTCTTTCCTTACCCTTTCTAGAGAGCAGATGCTTGTGCTTTCTCACAAGACCATTGGGTTTTAGTAGCTATCTATTTTTTCTACTATGGCAGTTTAAAAAAAAAGAAAAAGTGGAGAGGGGAATTATTATTGATTTCAATTCTTGCCACAGTTTTGTATTGACAGGGAAGAAAATAAATAAAAGAGGCGGAGGTGGAAAATCAGGGATGGCTTCTGTAATTGCCTACTCACATCATAAGGATTCTTACTCTGACCTAGTGTATTCTTAATCCTTTTTTTCAATATATGGATGTTGCTCACTTAAATGGATTTCAACTGAAGCAGAATTCCCTAATTAGACAAGAATAGTGGAGGAATTGACCATTATCTTCAGTTTTGAATTTTCAGGCAGCCTGTATTAGCAGTCATGCTTCTGCCAGCTGATCCTTTAACATGGAAATAGTGTTTTGAGAGATTACCGTTCAAAATTATTTTCACTAGTCTAATAGCTTTTTAATTTCTAAAATAGCTTACATTCATCAGAAAAGGGCAAAAGTAATCAAATTTACTCAATCAACTCAGTTATTTTGCCCCTCTTAGCTAATGACAGGTTGTATTGTAATATTAAACCAGCAGGGAAGCTGTGATTTTATAACTTTTTTGGATAATCTTGTAAACAGTAGCCCAAGCAGTCAGTGAGTTGAGGTTGTGGGATTCTCTAGCAGGTAAGAAAAGGGCCCTATAGGACTGAAGTAAATGTGCAGAGAGTTGGTTTGGTAGTTTGTCAGTGTTTTGAGCAATTTTTGGTTACTTTTCTTTATTGTAATCTTGAAGGTTCATCTGTGTAAGGGAGCTACTGACTAAGGCATGAATTCTTTCATCTTTACTGTGCTTGAGTCCTTTATGTGACCTCTTGTCTTTTATTCTGGGCAACAGATAACTCCCTGGAAAGCATAAGTCTGATTGTTTAGATCTTATAACAGGAAGTTTCTTATTCCAACTGTCATGAAAACAAGAAGCATTGAAATTTTCTGCAGAGTGGGAATGCTGAAAATTACTGTAGTAGTTTGGCCGTGATTGGCCAATGTGTATTACTGACATTTGATAAAACCAATGAAAGCGTGGGTACGCCTTTTACGATACACCTTTTTTAAATGCAAACCCGGGAATCATCTCTCTCTTGGTTTCCGGCGGAGGCTCAGGTAAGAGCTCCTGCTGAACATTCTCTGCTCCCCCTCTCCCCACGTGGCCGTCGGGCCTGGGGGGGGAGGGGGAAGCAAGTCAGGCTGACCGGGAAAAAGGAAAAAAAAGGACCGCAGAGCCAAACTGTGAGCTTCGTTGCTGATATCTGGCTGATGGAATTCGAGTTTTCTTCTCCTGCAGCATGGGTCGGTGAGAGAATTTTCCTCAGGGTTGTCTTGGAGCCACGGAAAGATCACGCAGATCGGGCGGGGATGGCTTTTCTGAGTGGAGTTTACTCTGGACTAATTTAACCCTAATGAGACCGAGGGGTGGAAAGAAGAACCCACTAACTTTCTTTCTCTCTAACCATAAGAATCCAGCCAGAACTATAGCCAGGAATGGCTCTGCAGCCCCAGCACGGCTTGTTTTAGTAAATGTGACTGCTTTGGCATGGCTGCTGCTTTTTGTGAACTTCTTAAGTATTCAGATGAAACCCGAAAGCTTCTATCTTCTCCGGAGTGAAAGAAAGGACAGAATGAAGACACATAGAGAAATTACGTAAGGATATTTTGCAGTCAGAAATTGAAGGTGATATTTTAAGTGGAGGAGAGATAAGGAGTTGTTTTATTTTTACATTAAAATCTTTTATAAGCTATGGTGATGGACTGTAATATAATGAGACAATTTTCCTTTAAACCATAAAAGAATATGGGGAGATGAACGGTTCAAATTGTAAATCTGAGCAAAAGAACACTATATTGACGGGGCCAGTATTGAGATGATTGTGACTGTTGGGAGATTTAGACAGAGCAATGAAATTTTGTCCTAGAGAAGAAGATGAAGAAGAGAACTTTTGCTGTTGAACAGTTTTGTCTTTAAAAAAATAAACCCCATGGATCGATTATGGCCCAGAAGTACAGCTATTAAAGAGCTGTAAATATGGGAGGAATTTTCATGATATAAATGTTTTCCGGGCGGCTGTTATCATGAAAAGTTTGTTTTGTCTTTTTTTGTTTCAGTTTTTAGTTCCATAGCGAGTAAAAGATGCTCCAATCTCTAGAAGAATTGAAGAAAGACTATTCTAGAATTGAAAAACTGACTGAAAGTTTCTAAATGTAATTTCTGTATGTTGTTAATGAGAGTGAGAGAAATTTTGGTAATAGAGGAAGAATGTTTGAAAGGTTTCATTCTAATTCTAAGAGTTTGTTAGTTGTTTTTTTTTTTCCTTCTCCTTCTTTCCTTTTTGTATTAGTTAATAAAAGTCTGTTCTTTTCAAGTTTAAACCTGCTTTGCTCTTGATTACAAAATTCCTTTTCTTTTGGCAACCCAAATTGATAGTTTTTTTTTCTGTCTGGTTCACAATGAAACCACGACAATTACTTTTTCAAATACATAGATTCTTTTAATTAATGTATACAGATTTTCACCGAATTTCTGATGAAGCCTGTGAGTCCTGAAGTCAGGCTTGCCTATTGCTACAAAGCTTCTGAGGAGATGAAGACTTTAGAAGCAGTGAAGTTTCTGTAAATTCAAGGCACTTTGCCTGGAGATTTACCAAGCTGGCAGGGAATCTTGTAGACTTGGCTTGTGAGTTTGCTAGTGGTGAGTTGAGGGCTTCTTTATCCCCATGTTTCCACAGCATGCTGGGATGATTGCTGTGGAGCTATGAGGAAATGAAGTAACTTTCCAATGGAAACCTGCCTGGTTTTCATCACAATTTTATCCAAATAAATAAAGTGTTTTGGTGAACTTGATTTTTAATTTTTTTATCCTGGTAGAAATTATTCCATTGAAAACTTTCTGAGTGACCAGAGGGACCTGTGCACCTTGTTACAACTTCAGTGGTGGTTTCTAGTTGTTTCAATTTCTTTGCTTGAGATGATCTGGATAATGCAGATGTCATGCCTGCCATCCTCAAACACAAGAGAAAAATCTTTTACAAAAATCTGTAATGTAGTTTATGCAGTGGCCAATCAGAAGACACATGCCGTAAGCTGTTATACTCTGTCTTATATGTGCTAGTGATTTATTAGCATCAATTCTTTGTTAAATTCATAAATGTAAGGAAATTACAGAAGCCTGTATGAATTAGTGTGTTCCATGAAACTTCCCTACAATGAAGGCTGTCTGTTCTTGCCTTAGTAGTAGTCCTGGATTCCCAGTAATGGACAGGAAAATTATATAAAAATATTTTTTGTCATTCATGTTCTACTGCTTATATAAATCACCTATTCTAATTCTTGCTTGCAGGCACAGAAGCACTAACTGTGCAGTTTAAAGGATGCCTACCCGTTGTGCTTGTCTTGAGTAGGGAAAGTTTATTGGAAGGGATTTGGGGAAGAGAAGGAGAGAGAGAGCAAAGCTCCAGACGTGAACAGTGGCTGACTGCTGTGCAAAGGCCTACCACATCTAGTAAGGGCACAAAAAGAGGAATTGAGGCCCTTGGATTCATTCCTAGGCAGGTACTTTGGTCAGAGCTGATGGGAGTGGAGTCTGAAATGACTCTGGGACAGCAGCAGCAGCAGCAGCAGCACAACACGTGGCCTGGGGAGAAAATGGAACACAAAACATGCAGGTGTGTGGAGTTGAAAGAATTTTGCCTTGAAAAACTCAGTTAACAATTTCACTGGTACTGTACAAACCAGCCAGGATTCCAGCCTTTTCTAGACTCTGGAGAGGATCAACATACAAAAAATGCCATAGATTTTTTGTCATAGGGATGTGTTGCTGGGTACCCACTGTGCTTGAATGTGTTCAGTCAGAAGGAGTGATTTCACATGTCTTCTGGGGCAGTTACTCTGTTCTGGAGCAACCAGCCCTGTAGAGTCTTAAATATGAGAGCTTTGTACCTGTGTAGTGTGAACTGCAATTGCCATAGAACTCTGGAAACTTATCACAAATTTTGGCAAAAGTTTTAGTATGACTTGAAGGAATTTTGCTGTGTGAATTCCAGCATGTCGGACCAGCACTTCACAAAGTTTGGTTTCAGATGCTGGTGGAATTTCACACACATGTCATGTGTCAGGTGCTGCTTGATATTTTGGGTGCTATTCACTGGGGTGGGTGTATGAAGAGGATAATACGTGGACATACATTAGCGTGGTCAGTGATGAGTGAAGATCACTGCTGTGTGGGAGGGGCAGACCTCGCTGCTCTGTGGCTGAGTTACTCATGCTCAGAGCCTCAGGCAGCGTGGAGATGTGTCACTTGACCTGCTCATATTTATACAGCTCCTGCAGCTCAGAGTCCACATAGCTTGGGCTCCAGGGATGGTATCTTCTGCTATTTATCCCATGGCACGTGGAGAAAATCATCCTTCAGTGGTTTGATCTGCTCCTGAGAATATTCCTTGGTGGTGAATCAGCCACCAAGACCCTACTTTAAGCAGTGTCTGAGGAATATGCTGCAGCTGGGCTGAGTTATTATGTCTTTGTTGACTTGCAACCTGAAATCTATACTACTATCCTACTGAGTCTTGCTGTGTGGCCACCATCTCTTTACCTTGGGATTATTGATTGCATTAAAATGTTCACTTTGTACTGCACACAGACATAGGGTACTGATTACTTTTGTCCATGTTGCCACTTGGAAATGTTATTGATGTGGGATCATTTCCAGCATTAGTGCCAATCTGGAAAGCAGGATGTTTTATCTTTATTTATTGAAAATCTTTATACAAATAAGTTGCTTACTGAGAGAAAATACTAATTCAAAGGAACAACGTGCTCTCCTTATTTACTTCATTTATTTTGATGCATCCTCTTCAAATTGAGAAAACATCAATATTAAATGGATTTAATCTTTTGTTAGTTATGCAAAATCTTTTGTTCCTAATAAGAGATCACCCAGTCTAGATTTGTGGCAGAACATTTTCAGTCATACTAAATGTGTTTCCAGTGTTTTGTTTTCACATACGTCAGTGTGAATATAATTTTATGTATACAAAACACATTCCATGCTTATTCCTTTAAAATTTCCTTTTGTGTTTTCAGATCACAGGAACAACCTCCCTTACCATGCAGGTTATTCCACTCTTTGGACTGTCAGTAAAAATGGACTTTACTGTGTAATTATATCACCAGGATTCTGATTTTTGAATTGCCATATCAGACCTAGGAATATCCTGTTGTACCAGTTTACACAAGGCTTTGGCATTCATACTCAAAGGCTTTTTCCTTCACACCAAGCTGTTTCATTAACCAGGGCTTACTGGAGTTTCCTCTGCCTGTGTTCCTTGCAGATTGGCACATGCTGCCTGTTATCACAGACCACAGGCCACCTCAGCTTGAGGAGAGCTCCCTGTATATTCGAAGGCTGTGAAGTTCTGCCTCTACAGCTCTTGGAGAAGTTAATGTAGTGATATCCTGATTAGCACTTGTAAGAGCTCTTTTGCTCACTCCCACAGCAGTGGGTGCACATGGGGGGCACCAGTCCCTGGCCAGGCAGGCTGGTGTCACTCCTGGGTCTCAGCTGTGGCAGTGCCAGGTGGCTGCTGGTCAGCTGCTATTGCTGTGTTGCAGGGAGGGGGAGCTGCAACAATGGGAAAGGAAAACGACTTCAGGAAAAGGATGACTTCATGTCAACCCTCCAAGTTTTAAGTTGGCTTAAAACTTCGTGGTGTTTTTCCCCAACACTGCTGAAGGAAATCTCGGGGAGGAAATAAATAATTTGGTTTATTTTTAACTGACTCCCACCTCAGTCTCTAAGCTTAAGTAAGTGTGCATGCATGTTTTTTCAGTGCAATACAATTTGAATTAAGAAATGAAAGCATTTCACTTATGGGGTGACCAACGGAACTAAATAGCCTTTTAAAAATAGGTGAGTAGGATTCACAGACTCCAATCTGATATTATTGGTAGGTTGGTTGGTTGGTGTTTTTTCTGGGGTGGGGGAGTGTTCCTTATAAGCCTCCCACACTTAATTTGCACAGATGTAACTGTCGTCTCTTACTTTCAATGACAAAGCAAAATGTGTTTCCAAATTCTGCTTTCAATTCTGGGCACAGAACATTAGAAACACAGAGCTTACTGGGGCTTGGAACCATTTATGCTGTTCATATTCTTATTGTAACTAATATTTTGATTGGAAATGAATTTCTTAACCAACTGGAACACAAATACCAGATAGTATTTTATTTTAGATTTTTCATGGTGGCAAGGCAGAAGACAGGGGCATGAAACTACAGCAGCTTCATTTTGATACTATGCAAAACAGAATCCATTAAGTGAGTCTCAGGAGTCAGGCTCAAGGACCTCTTGATTAAAAATTAAATTACAGGTATGATTTACTAAATTTGTGCTTGGGGAAAGAAGGATTTTGATGATGATATGATTGGTAAACTACACATTTTCTCAGCAACATATTAAAGTTAATGGGAATAGCAGAATGGGAAATGCAAAATGCTTCACAAAACTTAGGAAATAAGTTGTCTTGTAAACTAAGCCAAAAATCTAAGTCAGTAACCTCCTTACTGAAGTAAACCCAATGGGGAAGTGAGGCTGGCCCCCACTCTGCTCAGGCTGAACTTTCTTCTGCTGTTGAGGAAGATGTAGTCAGAAGAGCTCTGACATCAGCTCCTTTGTCTGGTTGGGTATGATAATTTTATATGATTGTTATAAAACATTTAAATGTAGAACAACTTGAAAGCTTTTTTTCCAATGGTTAGGTATTTTTATTAGGCTAATTTAAATTGATTTTACATTTCTTTCAGAATTGCTTGAAATTGTATTTGTAATATCCTCTTCTTGTTCTTTGGGGTGAATTTGGCATGGTAGTATCCTTAAGCACGTTTTGCGTTCCTAAAGATGCAGTTGCCTACAAACAACACACCACAGCAGGGTTTGGAAAGAGAAGTGATTCAGCTGTTGCTGTCTTACATGGTTCCAGGGAAGCAAGGGAGTGTGGGATCCAAGTTCCTGTGCTGCAGAGTCAGAACTCTTGATTCAAGAGCCTGTATATCTTTCCCCTGTCTGAGCTGTGTGCGGCTTACAGCGTTCAGCCAGCATGGGAATGGCTGCATTGCTGCCTCATGGGATGCAAACTAATGTGTGGGACATCAATAAAATCCACATCATACCACCCCAAAGTGCGCTGGTCCAGCTCAACATGTGAAATCTTTGCTCTGATCTTTTTGTTTGGCTGTCTGAAGGCTGGCAAGTTAGACCAGTGTTCTGTTGCAAGCCCAAGTTGTTGGGTGTTTCTCTTCCATGGATGCAGTTATTTAGGAATTCAGTGTATGTGAATAGGAGGAAGAAGATGGGAATGGTCGGAGTCAAGTTTTTGAGATTACATCAGTTACTGTGATCCAGTAGAGGCTTTTTGTTTGCAGCTCCAAGGGGTCCTGCAACTGCCAGGATTTGAGAGAATGGGTAGTAGTCACTTCCATTCTATCCATCTGTTATATTTTATTGGTTGGGCAGTTGCCCTGTTTTTCTAAAACCTTTCACTGGAAGTCACTGCATCTATGGAGCTTTTGACCAAGAGCAGCAAAGCTTTGAAAGCAGAACATTTTTCATAGTGAGGAAAAGGGCTTGATTTACCTCCAGCCTTGGGCTCCCTCACCTGCAGACCCAGGACTCATTAAGGAGAGAGCAATCGGTCTTATCACAAGAGCAGAGAAACATGAAAGGCTTCTTCTAATATGCAACAAAGCACATAATTAAAATAAATAAAGTAGCTTCAGCTGTAAGGTCTTGCTAGTATTGTTTCTGAAGCCACGAAGGGATTTTGGAGTATCTAAGATCTAATCAGTTTGCATTTCACATTAGCTACAAACCACGAGAGAAATTATTAGTTAAACTAGAAATTGGTACAAAAAAACAGCTAGAAAAAAAAATGCGTTTTGTGTTGGTGTTGGGCTGTGAGGCCATTAAGTTGGAATCCCTCCAAAGCAATGTGTGGCTAACTAATCTCAGCAGGAATGGCTTGGAAGTTGCTAGCATTACTTACTAGCAGTGCAATGGTTGGGAACTTTGTCAAATAGGGCAAAAGACCAGAACATTACACTGGGAGCAGAGGTTGGTCTGATGGGCTGAAATAATAGGCTGTTAAATAAACATATTAGCATAAAACTCACATGAGTCATAATGGGCTAGTAATAAGGATTTAATTTTTAAGGTGGGTTTTGTAATTTTGAGGTATTTGAAGAGGAGCATCAGAGCAATTCTACCATACAGCAAAACATGGATGGTATAGTCATGGTGTTTATTTTGCTGTTCTGTGAAGCAGGAATGAGAGTGTGCCTGGAATCCTGGGCCCATGTCAGGTCACCTGTACTCAAGACAAATGAGTTAATATAGGAGCAACTACAGGAAATACAGAGGAGTTCTGATTGAAGCTCTGAGTTCTGCTCTGCAAAATGAGCACAGGGGCAGGGTAAAATTGTCTCTGTGATGTAGCTGGAGAAAAGGCTGAAGAAGGGAGGAATACTGAGGAAATGCTTCATTTAGGAAAAGGTTTCTAGCCTTTGGGGCAGTTTATAGTAGAATTTCTAGAACAGTTTGCTGGTAGAGTCAGTGGCAATGTAGATATGTGCTTTTAACACAGGTGTGTTGTTTAGGAAACTGTCTGTAGGGTACAGTTATGTTTTACCATGCCTGATGGATCTCAGTAACCCTGGAGAACACTATTGCTCCTTCTGTATTAACAAATTGAAGTGTGTCTGGTCTTGTGGAGATTTTTTCTGAATGGTCATATCTGTACATGTACAATTGCAAGGATAGTTTTTTGTTTGTTTGGGGTTTTTTTTGTGTGTGTGGTTTTTCTAGTTTGTTGGTTTGTTTGGGGTTTTTTGTGTGTGGATTTTTTTGTGGTTTTTTTTTTCTTATTTGTTTTTTTTTTGGTGGCTTTTTGCGGGTTTTTTTTGTGGCTTTTTTTTGTGGTTTTTTGTTTGTTTGTTTGTTTCCAAGTGTAAATATTTTAATTTCAGGGCTTAAATTTAGATGCAAATATGCTCCTACAGGTATTTGGAATATTTCATGTTTAAGCTGTGGCTATAATAAAATTTCTTCTTAATTCTGCTCTACAGCATTTGATACTGAGACACAGCAGCTGTGGGAAATATCAGATAAGAGCACTAATAAAGATTCAGTGTGCTTTCAATAAACTTGTGTTGCAATGAACAAATTAACTCCTAAGGGAAAAAGGCAATATTGCCCTCGAGGGAATATGCTGACACGGAGATATCACTGAGTAGTACTTTTGATTTGGAGGAAACTCTGAAATATGACTTTGGCTCAGTAACATTTGCGTCTGGTGCATCAGAAGGAATAACACAAAAAAGTCATCTCCTTAGAAAACAACAACAACAAATCCAGCAAAGGAAAATGCACACAGGAAAAGCAGAACGTGTGAGCAGAGGGCCCTTGCTGGTGCTTGCCTGAGCTGGAGTTTGTGCATGAGGGCAGAGCTGTTTGCAGCCATCCACCAGGAGTGCTCCTGTCCATCCTGGATGGGGCCCGCAGCAGGGGGAAGCCTCAGTCACCTTCAGTTTTACTGCTTGTTTTAAAATGCTAGGCATACTTTCCTTATGAAAGTGCCATCTGGAGGAAAGAGAGCCCCTGCTGCTCTCTGAAGGGACTCGCCAGTGCAGGAGGGGCTGCACTTGGGGCAGGATCAGGAGTTGGAGTTGTACTTACTGTGCTAGAAGAAGCAAAAGCATTCAAGGATTGTTTCTTTCTTGTGGTTTGTTTTTTTTTGACTTTATTTTTTTTTTGTTTATCATACAAAAGATGTAACATTTGCAAGTTGTCATAGATCACATCCTTAAGGTTTTGATTTCTGACTCTGGTATAGGAATGTTATTTGAGACCCTAGAATTTCTGGTGGTTTGGGAGTTTTTCCTCAGGTTTTAAGAAAAGTAGTATATAGGTTTTTCAGTACAAGTTTCTGGGTACTAACAGTGTTGATGTTCCCCTTTCATAAGCCCCTGAAATTACTAATTTATAGGTGTTGAACTCATTGGGATGAAAATGGTAGGTGGGGAGATGGTGGTAAGGGCTTTTGTCAGCACCAGTAGCAGTGCAGCCCCTGGCTCCTTTTGGTAGGTGGCTGACTTGTGTAAATCTCCATTTACAAAGTCTTTTAGCTGAAGAACAGTTTTGGATCCATAGGTTCTGGGGTTTTGTCTTCATGATTTACAGCTGTTTGTGCTGGATTGCAGCATCAGGTGGAGGGTGTTAGTGCTGCTGGGCCAGCAGGATGGCACGCAGGGAGTCCCTGGCTTGCCCATCTGCAGCTCTTCTGGCCTGGGGAGTAGAGAAGAGGCTTCATTTGCAGGGCCTGTTTAGCATTGTCCATGAATACTAAATCCTGTCCTTAAACAGACGAGAAGAGAAAGGGAGAAAAGAAGGAAATGGAAGGGCAAGCAGCTCACGCTGGTCCTCTGCCATTTTCTGGTTTTCTTTTTGTTTTATTTCCAAAGCCCATAACTGGAGGTCATTTTGGGATTAATTGAAGCTAATGTCTTCACTTCAAAGCAGCACGAGATCAAGCCATATGTACATGAACAGCAATTAAAGACCTGGCAAGGTGTTATGGATTGGCTTCTACAGCAGCAGCTTTCTCCCTGTGCTGTTCCACTCGTTCAGGCCTTTGATGTGTTTCAGAGCACAACAAAGCTGGGCCTGTGCTTAAACAAAGGAGCATTTTAGCACTTGATTCTACAGAGAGTGACTGGTGTGGTATAGTTAATATTTTTAACTGTCTGTAAAATTGGAGAGATTATGAATCTGTAGTATGACTGGCTACAGGAGAATTCTGTAGATAATGAAGAAGATTGCAGGGGGCAAATTGAAAGACTTCTCTTTTATATTTATAGCATCAGTATTCCTTTAGTACTAACAAAGATGAGGCCAATTTAGTATAAATCTTCAAAGCAACATGTGTGAATTTATCTGTCCAATGCTCATTACAGTTAATGGGAATCATGTGGCTGGAACTTTGCAAGTGCTTTGAAAGTGCTCCTTTTATGGTTACATTATAGACCCCCATGTTAGCTGTTTTGCTATTATTTTTATATTGCTCCATTTGTTTTCTTGACATTGAAAAAATCAAAACACTAAACTAATTAAAAACTGCATCACCCCCTCCAGTGTTGAAATAGAGCAAAATACCCATTTTCTAAAGTAAATAAAATATTACTTATATTTAAATCAACTTGAGACACAACATGGATCTCTCCTGGTTTAAATCCCAGTAGTATAAATCCTGATGCTTGTTGCATGCTAATTAAGGTGAGCTTAACTGGAATGTCAAAATGTTGCTCCACACATCCATATTTCAGTTTTGATCTCACTGTGCTGTAAGTCACCATTTGTGGTACAACATCTGCACTTCTTCATGGATATCCTGAACAGGATATAATCTTTAGGGAATCTATAGGGAAGAAAAAGACATAATGAAAACAAGAAGTTATAAGGCACATGATGAACATACAAGTGCACTCACACAGATGAAAGAGTAAATTGATGGAAGTTTGATTTTAATTAATTTTTTGGTTATTATCCTATAAAATTCTATAAGTATATATTTTATTATGGAAAGGAGGATTTTTTCCCTGCCATTTGAAAATGGGATAAATTAGAGAAAATTTTATAAAATCACTTAAAGCTCATAAATCATAAAAGGCTTTCAGTCTAGTGTTAGGTGAAATACTCTGGGTTTTAGGTGAAGAGGGTGTCTTGCTTTGGCCAGCAAGGAGATGGTAAGTGGTCTTGCCCAGTGAGTGGGTTGAATCTGATGGTAACTGCATTTTTTTCTCACACAGTGTTGTATGCTGGGAGCTGTGAGAAAAATATCCTACAAATCCTTCTTCTTGAACACAAAACACACTTCTGAGTTTCTTCTGGTGGTCCTGTGAGTGTTAGGCATTGTGTTTTGGCCTCTTTTTTGATCAAAAATGTGAGTCAGGACTTGCCTTCCTTCCTTGCATTCAACCCAAGCTTAACTTAGAAAGGTTGCATAGGAGTCTGGGTTTGAATTTTTATATTTGGTTTGTGTGAAGTGGTTTTGGTAGTGGGGGGCTACAGAGGTGACTTTCTCTGAGAAGCTGCTGAAGCTTCCCTCATGTTCAGCAGAGCCAGCAGCAGCCAGCTCCAGGATGGACCTGCCCCAGGGAGCAGAGAGCTACCTGCAGACCCCGGAGGAGCCCACACTGGAGCTGGGGCGGAGTGGGAGCAGTGCCCCAGTGAGGAGGAGGCTGCAGCAGAGACAATGTCAGTGCAAATCACTGAGCACAGCCCCCGTTCCCTACCCTCTGTGCCACTGAGGGGAGGAGGGAGAGAAAATTAGGACTAAAGTTAAGCCTGGGAAGAAGGGAGAGATGGGGGGAAAGGTGTTTTAAAGTTGGGTTTTACGTCTCATTGTCCTACTATAAATGAGTCTGTAATTAATTAATTTCCCCAAGTTGAGTCTGTTTGCCCGTGACTATAGTGGGTGAGTGATCTCTCCCTGTCCTTATCTCCACTGATGAGCCTTTTGTTATATTTTCTTTCTCCTGTCCATCTGAGGAGAGGAGTGACAGAGTGGGTTTGGTGGATGCTTGGCCCCAGCCAGGGTCAACCTACTAGATTTTGAGAAAATTTTATCTTGAAAAAAATAAAATATGTTTGCTTAAGAAAACAAAGAAGATATTTACTGTAAGTGGCAGTGCAGATCAGGGTATTCTTTTCCTTTGCTTCATTTGTGAACCTTTAAATGCAGGGGATTTGAAAGAAATGCCAGGTACTGTCAGGATCAGCAAACTGGGAAGCTTCTGTCCCACTGTCCCCAGTAAAGACACAGTGTTCATTCATCTTTGTGGCAGGTCTGGCAAAAGACCAAATGCAGCTTCGGACTGTGGCCTCAGGCAGCTCAGCTCAGTTGGCAATGCCTCTTGCAGGACAGAACTCTCTGCTATCCATGTCCTCCTTGGGGTCAAGGCATTTTTGTTTGCTTTGTTTTGTTTTCCCTTAGTCTGAAGCAAGTTGCAGGCCATGATGTAAGAATGAGCCTTGCAAGAGACCCAAAGTGGGAGAATGCTTTACCCACTGTACAAAAACCTAGAGGATTTATGCAGGCTCTAATCCCCACTGCACAGAAGGATCAATGTTTCTGAAGCTCTCCAGAAGGGCAGGCAAAGAGCAGAGCTGTTGTTTTTCTTTTATCCTACAGTTCTTTATAGGAAACCAGATTTTGACCAGTGAGCAAAATCCCCAAGATTTTTCAACAGAAGTTAAAGAGGAAAAGAGAAGGTGGGAAGAGCTCCACACTGGGGCAGCTGGTGTGTAAGGTTCAGTGGTTTGCTGGGAGCTTGTATCTTTGACTTGCAGATTAAACTGCTGTGGCAGGAGCAGGAAGCTCTTGAGGGGTTTGTTGAGTATGGTAAGAGGGCAGTTGTTCAGAGTGGTCCCTGTGGAGGGAAGGAAAACCTCGTGAAGCCCTGAGTGTGCACTGCTGAGCCGGTGTGGGCTGCAAGAACAACATCTGGCACCAAGCTCTGCCCTGGGAAACCTGCTTAGGGGTACCAGCTTTGCATTTGCTGTTGCCAGACAAAGGGAGATAAGAGAAATGGACTACAACAGCAAAAAATCTGATTTAATTTAAAAATACAGTCCTGAGGAATTGCCATTATTAAATATACTTGCCACTTTTGCCTGAAGGTAAAAATTTGACATATGAGAGAGAAGGAGGGACACTGCAGGGAAAAGGCAAACTAAACACAGTGCTGCAGTCACTGGGCTTGGTGTTTTGTCTGCAGTTACACACTGCAGTAGCAGCCTGTGTGTAATGGAGCTGGTTCTGTATTGTGATTAAACATTGAAGTCTTGGCTGGCAAGAGCAAGTTGCCTTAGCCTACACACCAGTAAACATCTTACTAGAAGGAGTGAGAAATAAATCCCTTCGGAAAGAGTCACAGGATCTCTCTTCCCTTGGAAAAACTACAAGAAAATTTTGTCCAGACTGTCAGATATGCTATTTAGGTTTTGCTGCCAGTGTGGTGGTCTGATCCAAAACCTGTAGAAAGTATATTACTTCTGGTGGGTTTCAATTTACTGTGATGAGCAACCTGACTAGTGAAGAAGCCTCTGCATCTGGAGGAGAATCCTGTGGCTGAAGGAAGTGACTGGTCTGAAGCACAGACTACAGCTGAATAGGGATCTTCTAGAGGTCAATAAAGAATCTTTGTAGAAAGATCAGATCTGATAGAATTAATAATTTCAGGTGAAAATAGTATTAAACCATGCACTTAGCCCATCTTTCCAATATTAATGTTGGATGTAGTGCCTCTTTAACTTAAAATTAATCTTTCTTGGGTAAAGAGATATTATAAATGGTTCTTAGACCCTGGTCTGCATAAATTTAATCACAGTTAATTTATGTATGTGAGCAGAGCACAAAGACAGTGGTGTAAGTTAGATCTGAGGACATACCACCTGTGGGAGGGGAAGAGTTTGAAGCAACATTTCTACTGCTATCCAAGACAAGGCATTTCTGCATCATGGTCTGTAGAACTGGGCAGGAGTCCAGCTCATTAATTGACCCAGGATTGAAGCGATGGCTCAGTTTGTGTAGGGCCATGCCTGACAACCAGAAGGACTCTGATACAGCCTTAGGAAAATAAAAAGAACACTGAAGTATTTTCATGCATTCCCACAGTAACCTTTAGTTTGACGGTAACCAGTAAAGTGTTTCAAATTAAAAAAACCTGTTACAATTTGTTTTTCCCCAGATGGCATTTCCACTTTTATTATTCAATCCAAAACATTCTTGGAGGACATATCTGACATATTTGAACTCTGCAGTGTACTCTGTAGTTTAGAAGGTTGGGCTTAGTTTTGGTCAACATTTATGCTGACAATGCTATTTTAAAGTAAGATTGGGATTATAGCTAATGTGGGATTAATACTGGATTTGTAAAGAATCCATATGTGTAGCCAGGATCAAGTCAAAGCAAGCCTCCCTCACACCTCCCAGATTCTGTGTGACACATTGAGCTGTGGAAGAGAGTTAATATGTGATCCAGTCCATACTCTTCCAGAAAAAATTAGCCTGAATGATAAATTTAAATTTTTTAAAATTTAATGTAGTTACTGCTAGAAGTCTTTGCACGTTAATCAAAGCAAATTAACTGGGTAATGAAATCCCTTGACCCCTGTAGTCTTTGTGCCAGCATGTCCTGATTTTCAGGCTTGTTTTTGCTGACTTGCTGCCATTGGTATGTGGGAAGCATACGGGCACAACGTGTTTTGTGACCCCGTGAGCTCTGTCCTGTCACAGATGTTAAGGAACTGCTTACAAAAACAGAATTCAGATTCTCACTCTGATTCACTGTCTGGATATGCCAACAGAATGAAAAAAGTTCGGAGAACTCAAATCTGCTCCAAGTTGAGGTAAGAATATTGTACTAACAGCTATTGTACTTTTTTATTTAAAGACAAAGGCAAATTATTATTTTCCATGGAAAGCCTCTCTCTCTCATACCTTACTTGTAATAATGTCATAGTCTTGATATTAAGTTTGTCATAAGGGATGCTAAGGAAAATTTTGTTGTGACTCTGTCTTCAAGCAAACCAAACAAAAGCCATCCAGCTTGAAAAGGATCACTATGGTTACCTGGTTTAAAGGCAATTACTAATAAAGGAGAGAAAATTGGAACTGAGTGAAGCAGTAACTGGAAAAGCATAGAAAAGGGTAGGCTGGTATTTTTCATCAAATTTGAACTTCATGTTTTGTTCGTTAAATATCTGTTTTAGGGATGCCACCTTAACTCAAAGGTTATGGCTAGGAGAAACGGAATTTAAAATGAAGTTTTTAAATATTTAAAGATTTTAAAAAGGACTGCATCCATGTATTGAATTTCTAGGGTAAGGGGTCTGGATGGAGTCCAGTTGAGGTTTGTAGTGGGAGGTTTTCTCCCTTTAGTATTTTGATAAGAGATAATTGGTTTTAAAATGGTTGCAGCGTGCCTCTTAAATCACATATGTTCTGATTTTGCTGCCCTGTTCTTTTTCATGGTGCATTACATATTCACATGGGACCAGAACATTAGAAGCAAGGAATCTGAGCTTGAACTGGAGCTTGATTTAAAACCCAAGCTTAAATACTTTAAATGAAATCAGCTAACATATAGCTTCCAATCGCAAGGTAGAATGTTGGGTTTTCAAAAATCGTAAATGTGCTCTCAGTCTCTGAAATTGAGAGAACTCCATACACTAGTAGGATGGTTTGTGGTGACAGCCACTGGCCTACACAAAGCCCCTAGTTCTCATCTGCATAGAGTGCATTCTGGTTATTTTTTTCTGGGGTGATTTTTATTTTTATTATTTTCTAATTCAGAGGAATTAGACCAAAGCTGGCTGATGGCCCCCATTTATGCAAAAAGGGCTTTTTTGCTTTGAAAAAATATGGGTAAACTAAATATCAGCTTTCATATTAGCCTACTTTATTACTTAAAATAGATGTTTTTGAAGTAAAATAAAAAGGTATTATATAAAAAAGGTTATAGAATTATGTTCTTTAAAAATCAGGTTAAATTAGAAATTACATTTCTTCTAATACCGATGTAGCTGAGAGTTAAGTTATAAAGGGAGTAAATCATGCTAATGCTGACAGTTTCAGACCACTGATTTCTAGAATTAGATTGGAGCAAAAATATTACTCCAAACTCATATTTGATTAATGAATTCCTGTGATGTCAGGATTTAAAGATGAACACATCACAGGTTCAGTCTTGTTGCCAGATTTCTGACACCAGAACACTCTGAAGGGCTATTGGGAAGCTGGAATGCTTACTGGTATTAAAAATGAGCACATCAAGTGTGCTGTACTCTTCACTGCAGGTTTTCTTTGTGCATTACAAATGCTTCCTGCTAGTGCTGGTATTTCTCTCAACTAACCTACCCCATGTATCCAGGAGCCTTCAGCCTTGGTTGACCGTGCTCTGCAAAGAGAAATCAGGAAGCACTTTCCCTGGTTTTAAACTTTTCCAGGGAAGAATGATTGCTGAATACGGTGGATTTTTATTAGTTTACCTAACCATATTTACTCAAGATTTTGATCTTGCAAAGCCCCAAAAGCAGGGAGTGGATCAGGGTGAGCAGCAGGTCTTTTCTCACTCACCTCAGAATCGCAGAATGTGCTGAGTTGGATGGGACCCACGAGGGTCATTGAGTGCAGCTTCTGTCCCTGCACAGCGCCATCCCCAAGAGTCACACCGTGTGCCCAAGTATTGTCCAAATGCTCCTTGAGCTCTGTCAGCCTTGGTGCTGTGACCACTGCCCTGGGGAGCCTGTTCCAGTGCCCACCCACCCTCTGGGGGAAGAACCTGTTTCTGACACCGGACCTTAACCTTCCCTGACACAGCTTGAGGCCGTTCCCTCGGTCCCGTCACTGGTCACACAAAGCAGAGATCAGTGCCTGCCCCTCCTCTTCCCCTCACGAGGGAGCTGCGGACTGCAGTGAGTCTCCCCTCAGCCTCCTCTTCTCCAGCTGAGCAGACCAAATGCCCCCAGCAGCCCTCACAGGGCTTCCCCTCCAGGCCCTTCCCTGGCCCCGTGGCCTCCTTTGGACGCTCTCTGATAGTTCAGTATCTTTCTTACACTGTGGTGCCCAAATCTGCACACAGCTCTCGAGGTGAGGCCGCCCCAGAGCGGAGCAGGACAATCCCCTCCCTGGCCCGACTGGCAATTCTGGGCCTGGTGCCCCCAGCACAGGGATGGCCCTCCTGGCTCCATGGCACTGCTGGCTCAGATCCTACTGCCATCAACCAGGACCCCCGGATCCCTTTGTGTGGTGCTGCTTCCCAGCATCTCCTTCCCCAGTCTGTACACACATCCAGGGCTGGCCCAACCCAGCTGCAGAATCCAGCACTTGCCATTGTTGAACTTCATATGGTTGATTAACTGGTATTGATGGGGTTGGCTGCAAGAGATTTATAGGACCAGAGAAAGCTTTGGCAACCATTTTGGGGCAGAGGAGTCCTTCAGGTCTGTAATTAAAAAAAGTTATCTAACCTGGGAGCACAAATCCTAATGTTCAATGGGACTTGAGCTCCCTACATTCTTCAGTTTTTTGAGACTTTCACCATCTCCAATTTTTGGAGATACCTGTAGGAGAGGAGTCATAATGTTGCTGTAGATTGGATCAGCATAGCAGAGAATAATCTTATGAGTGTTTCCATTTGCAAGATGGTAGTAGAAGCTCTTCTAGCTGAGTACAAGGATATAAGATATTGAAGGGCTGGAATGTATCCAGAGAAGGGAATGGGGCTGGGGAAATGTCTGGAGCACAAGTCTGATGAGGAGAGGCTGAGTGAGTTGGGGGGACTCAGCCTGGAGAAAAGGAGGCTCGGGGGGAACCTCCTGGTTCTGCACAGCTCCTGACAGGAGAGGGCAGCCACAGGGGGGGTCAGGCTCTGCTCCCTGGGAACAGGGACAGGACAAGGGGAAATGGCCTCAAGTTGCACCAGGGGTGGTTTTGATTGGATATTAGGGAGAATTTCTTCACTGAAAGAGTTGTCCAGCCCTGGCACAGATTGCCCAGAGCAGTGGTGGAGTCACTGTCCCTGCAAGTTTTAAAAAAACATGTAGGTGTGGCACTTGGGGCATGGGTTAGTGGTGGGCCTGGCAGTGTTGGGTTACTGGTTGGACTTGATCTTAAAGACCTTTTCCAACCTAAACAACTCTATGATACTATGATTCTATATAAAGAATATAGGCAGGTACTCTGTATATTCTATATACAGAATAGGATTGGAACCTGTTAGACCCTGTGGTCTTGGGAGTCAAAGGAGCCCCAAGGATAAACCCATAAACGACCAAAATCTTTAGTATGGTTTCTCCCCAGTGGCTGCTGTCAGAGATAATTCTAAAACTGATCTGTAATCCCAGCTCTTGGAGTTTGTTCAGTTACTGCATTTTATAGCTTAATCTTTACCACTTGATTATTTAATGAAGATTTTTCATCTGCTCTACTGAAGATTACTCTGCCTGAAAATGGCTGAGAACTTCAGAGAATTATCTTTCCATTTATAAGTATAGACTAAATATTTCTTGCATACTCTCTGTGCTTTTTGCTATGCCAGGATTTTGTGGCTTCTCTGATCACCTCTGCAGTAGCCAAGACCCATCTTTTAGCCTCACACTGTGCAGACCTTGGCAGAAGTGGCCCTTGTCCCAAAGAATTTGAACTCTCTGAAAAACTGTGCTGAAATAGAAAAGTGGTGTTAATTTCAAGCTCCATTAGAAGCAAAAGGACTGATATTTATATCCATCCTCTGTGCTGTAGTTTGGACCCTTTGATGTTTTGTTTTAGCGTGATGCTTAAATATCGGAATGAGGAGCGCTTTCGAGGTCAAAGAGAAAATGGGGGTGAGGTCTTGTTAAATAAATATTGACAGGAATCCCACATTAAACTCTTAGATCGAAGGTTCTATTGCTGTAGTGCCAACAGTGCACTCGAGGGGTGCTCCTCCCTCCTCTGGCCGCTTTGAAATGGAAATGCATCGGTTCTGGCAACCCCATTACGCTGCGGGGCACTTAGGGGATGCTCCCTGCTGCTGCTCTGAGCAGCGTGGCTGGGGCGGGGGAAGCCGGAATGGCGCAGGCGGTGCAGCCGGTGGTGCCGTCGAACCAGCAGCCTGAAGAGGAGGTGCTGCTCTTGCCTGGCTCCGCTGTGGGGGCTCGTCCTGTGCAGAGCACACAGCCCCGTCAGAGACCTCTGGGATTGGGGCGCTGGATCCGCCCCCACGGTGTCCCAGGGCTGCTGCTTCAGCCGTTCCCACAGTGAGGCTCTGGGGCTCCTGATGACACAGTTCATTTTTTAGAGGATGTTTGTTTCTGTGATGTTTTTCTCCATCAGCTTGGTTTCTGTTTGGTTTATGTTTAATGCAGTTTCTAGTCCCATTCTAGCAGTTTCCCAAATTATGTTGAGAGTGAGCTAACAAGGAATATTTAACAACAGTGATAAGATGGTTTCTGCTACTTTGTGCTGTTTGGAAAAGCAGCTGTGCAATGAGGAATAGAATTGTTCCTCATGAGAGTGTATTAGTTTAAACAGAAAACATTTCATGTGTCTGTGCTAATTATCCAAGCTGTAATCCAAAAGAATGGGGTTTTGCCCCAGAACCATCCAGCCTCTGTTCTTAACTCTTGGAATCATGATGACTCTTGGATAGCTACTCTTTCTAGCAGAGTGCGTAGAAACAGAGGATTTGGTTCCAGTGAAGCTAATATTTAACAAAGCTGACAGTTAATCTGATCCTTTTTGTAGCCAGCATTCATATAAATAATTTTGACAACTTTGTGCAAGGCCTGCTCTTTAGTCTGCGTTTACCCAGTGCCTACCCCAACATAATCCTGATCCATACCTGCCATCTCCTGTGTTAGTGCCCGACAGTGTTTAATCCTACTGATGGGCCTGACACATTTCATAAGTGTTACAAGGCAGATCAAGCATTTAGAGCTGTTCCAGTGAACATCTGTGCTGGCAGAATTGTATCACCTAACAGTAAATGAGGTGCTCCCCTGGCAAAATGCAGGTACTTGTTGAAACTGAACTGTGGAGAACAACAAACCAGCCAAGTAAAACAAATTCAGGGAGAAGAAACCGTAGTTCATGCTGTAGTGAAGATGCATCATACAGGTGCATACAAACTTAATTAGTGTTTCAAAATAATAGGTTTAAATGAATCTTTTTTCTTTCTTACATAGAAAAATGCTAATGCAGCTATATAAATTCAGTCTTTTCCAATATAAGATGGTTTATAAATAAAAGCATATTTAACCATAAAATGATTTGCAACAATGAGTGTTTAGGGCAATTTCCCTTTTGTGTCATAGGAGAGCAAAGACACAAAGAAATACATACACTCATTGGGTGTTTGCTCTGTCATGCTGCAAGGCATGAGCACGGCCATCACAGGGATTTCTCTTCTGGAGTGCCACTCCATGAGCAATCACTCCACCAAAGCTCATTTTGATTTTGGTAGGACCGAGGCTCCTACGAGATATTGACAGACTTGTGGCAAGTCCTGTGTGCAAGCATTGCAAGACAGCAGTGCTGTCTGGGCTCTGTGGGTAAAATAGTAAAATGGGGTAAAATCAGAGCCAGTTCCCTCACTAACTCTTAGAACCTCTTGCAGCAGCGACTGTCTAAGTGGGCAATGTCTGCTGTCATCCCCTCTGGCACCCTGAGCAGCGAGGCCCTGCACGGCAGTCCCTGATCGTGGAACTGTCAGGTGTGTTGGGTCACAGGAGTGGCCCCGAGGAGTGCTCTGAGGCAGCAGCACCCCGGGGTGGGAAATGGAGCTGAGGGCAGCAGGCTGGAGGGCTTGGATGCTAACATGTGGTTCAGGTCTAGGCTTTGAAAAGGTACCCCCTTGTTTTATTTCCAATCTCTTGTTTGCTTAGATATGAAGTGGGATACTGATGTGATGCTTGCCTCACCCAAGAAGTGGTTTTGGCTTTGTAGAAGAAAAGCCTTTTGTACAACTGATGTATCATTTTTTTTTTCTGGGAAATCCTAACTAAACCATGAAATTTCACTTTTTCTCTGTTGCAAGCCTCAATCTCTTGAGCTTTGCTCAACAGGAATTTTCCTTGCTCCCCATGTAAAATAAACATCATTTAAAGTCACTTTGTCTTTCTGAATTTTAGTTACATCTCACCATAACAGTGTTGTTGCAGGTGTGATTCAGAGATATGTTTAAAGGTGTAAGAATAGCAAGTTTTGCATTCACACTTCGCTCTCAAATTTTTGCAGTATATTGACAAATAGAGATCATAGCTGTGCTTTCTGAGGAAGATGAACTGCAGAATTATTTTAAAGAAAATAATGTTAATAAATTCTGCTTGTTTTTTTTTTAATTATTTGGAAAATAGTGTATACGATGGATCTAATATGCCAGTAGAGAAATTTACATTCCTCTCTTCTCTCTGTGTTTTAACCTACCTGAGGATGTTCTGTGATGCAGCCATAATGGCACCAGACGTTATAATCTTGTGTTAATAATGTGTCAATTAAAGCATCCCCCAGCAAGCTCTTAATGTGATGGACTTTATCAGTGCTGTGTGGTAAAAGGGTCCCCACATGGGCCTGGACACCAGAGCAGTTTGGGAAGTCTCTTGTTGTCAATGACCTGGTGATTTTCTGGAGGAAGGGTGGAGGCAGGAAGCAGAGGTGGGCTGTGAACAGAGCAGCTTGTAGTTGCTCTGTCCAAGGTGAGGGCTGCTGTTAGAGATGGAAATCTGGCAAGAAAAGGGTGCCTGGGATGAGCCAAACAGTGGAACATGAAGAGTTCCAGGGGAGGTTGAGGGTGCTCATCAGATTGCCAGGGAGATCAAAGTGCTTAGAATACTCCTGACGAAGAAAAGTGTAAGTCTCAACATTAAAAATAGATATTTTTTATCTTGTATATGATACAAAATCTCTTGTGATAAGGTATGTTTCTCTTACACTTTAGCAGCTCTGAAGAGTTGTGGATTAGGCCTGTATCACAACAGTAATCCACAGGAGGCTGTGTTTTGTCTTGCTATGACACCAGCTACTATTGTTTTTGATCTGCAGCCTCTGAAGAGGGATGGTGCATCTTCTGTGGGAGGTGTTGTGAGTGCAGATTAGTTAGACAAGTGCTGGAGTGAATGCATAAGTAGTGATTTTGCATAATGAGGTATGTGAAATCCCAGTGGAGGTTGTTAAAACAGATAGACAGCCTGTGGTAAACAACAAGGAAGGTAGGCTTTGAAAACAGATGGCTTTGAAAACCTGGCAAATGACTGTTACATACTTAAAAATCAGTTTCGTTAGTGGAAAATATCTTATTTAAAAAAAACCCAAACCAAAACAAACAAAACCGAAAATGCTTAGGCTGCATATTTTCACAAACCTGAATGCGTTAATAAAGTTCTGTGGGGAGCCACACATCTTCTGTCTTTCCTGCCATACGTGCGTGTGAGCGATGGGCTGCCTGCCTTGGAATGTTCTGCAAGATCCATTGGCCTTCCCCGGGAAGCTGCTCCTACCTGGTGGGCATGTTTCTCTTCATTATCACTTGAACTCTTGCTATGTGAGTACTTTTCATTGGGATTTTATTTGTGCACTCAAAGGCTTAATTTGTCTTGAAAGACAGAATCTATGAGTGAAATGGGAATATAGAGGAATATTTCTGCTAGTTGGAAGGGGCACAGAAAAGCCCATTGCCATTTGAATTACTACATTGCTAAGGCTGGGGCTGGCCAGAAGATGAGATACTGTTTTGGAACTTTAAAGTGTAGCTCTTTTCCATGTCTTTTATGCCGTTGGCATTGGCAGTAGGAGGTGTGAGACTCAGACCAGCCTTCTCCTCACATGGTTGTTGTAGGCCCAGTGAGACACTGTCACTCTTGCTGTCACCTGCCTGGGGAACACACTCCATTCTCTCTTGCAGGGGACCCGCAGCCTGAATTGGGACAGTATTAGCTCCAAACAGAACAGTTCCTGCAGTGTGCCACAGGTCCACCTCAGGGGCTCACTTGCCAGTGCTGACACTTTCAAAGACCTTCCCCATGGCCTGAGCCTGAACATGAGGTTATTTCAGTAAAATAATGCTTTTTTTTCTCTTCCAGTGCAACTCCTAAAAGCTTTCCTTTGTCAGTGTAAGTTACTCTACAGCCTGTGGGTAAATCAAATCACCTGTCATTTTCTTAGTTGTTTTGGTGGCTCCCTTAGAACAAGGGAGGCCCAGGGCTCTGTGGACTTGATTGAAAGATAGTCCAAGTGGTCCAATTCCCCCTTTGAAAGGATCTCAAATGCAAACAGGGGACTCCTCAGTCCCCAGCTTCTGCTGGAAAAAAGGCATGTTCCTATAATTTGAGAATGAGAGATGGGTCATCCTGTGTTCTGAGAAAAATCAGGGACACGTGTTCTTGTCAGGCACTTACCCTTGCCCACTGAGGCTGCCTTGTCTGATCTTGTTTGTGCAATGATAACTGTGACAGCAGGATTCCTGCTCCAGGGATGGCACTGTGTGCTGTTAAATCCTGGGGTCTGAGGGCAGAGAAGGACAGATGCTGGCCTTTGTTCTGCTGCTTCCCAACTTCTTAAAAACATGTTAAAAATGGATGGCACCTGGGAGATTGGCACAAACCATGTTTGGCACGTCCAGCACATGGCTTGTGCCAATCTCTGGGGCAGAGAGCCAAGAGATGCTCTAAAGATGAGAAGTGTCCCTGTTCCTTTGGCCCTTTGGCTTGCAAGGCCAGTGCTGGGGACAAGCCCACTGAGACAGGCGCTGGCAGCGGAGTAGGGGCAGGCGTGGGACCGTGGGCTCTGCTTCCATTTACGTTGGATGGGACAAAGAGCTCTTTGGAAAGCAAGAGAAGGAAATTTTAGCCAGTTCATCTTTCTCATAAGCTAAACCAAATGCTTGCTGAGTAGCTCATTTCTCAAGGTACCAAGTACAGCTGTTGAGAATTTTTGCCATTTTGTTGTTTTTAATCAAAACCCGCTGATTATAAAACTGAGTTTGTAAGCATGAGAAGGAAGTGGATTTTCTGCAGCAATTTTCTTTCTTGACGAATTTCAATGTGCCCTGTTTTAACATTTTAAAAATGACAGTGTGGGCCTTGTTTGACAGTGTTACCAACATTTAAAGCTGGAAGTGTTGGTTTTGCTTGAAAAAAATGAAATAACAAACCTGATTTTTTTTCCCTTGAGAATTTTTTGATTCCTTGTCAGGATTTTGACTTTAAGCCATGTCTGCAGATGGAGATCACTGGGTGAGCAGCAGATGAAAAATCTGACAGGACAGGAAACTGGTTCTGCTTTCTGCTTGGAGAGAAACCTTTGCTAGAGAGTAGCTGATCAGAGCAGAGAGTTTCTGCTGCTTCTGTGATGAGTTGTCTGAGTTCTCTCCTGTTGGTGTTTGTACCGACCATTGAGGCATTTCCAGAGCTCATCCAGGCCCTGGACTGCCCTCAGCATCATGTTTTAAAGCTCCTCTTCTTTTTTTTTTTTTTTCCAAAGAGGTCTGCTCTTCATGAAGTAACACTGCCAAATACATTTTTCAAAAGCACTTCAGGTAATGCACTGAAAACTTTCAAATTTTGAGTATTTTTGTACCTAAATAAGAGTTGAGCTGTTCCAAAAAAATCTCACCTCCAGCTGTCTCAAGACCCGTTGTTTTCTGTGCTGCAACAAGCGTGTTACAAACGTCTGTCCCAGATCCATAAAGTTCTCAACAATCGGGAAGGAGCAGTGCCCTGTCCTTCACAGGTGAACAGTCAGTCACCCCTGAGCTGAAATATTCCCTTGATTTTTCAGCCGCAGGGTACCAGGATGTTTCCTCTGTGACCTTTCCCGGCTGTGTGAGGACGAAAAGCAGGGCAGCCCTTCCCAGCTCCGGGGTCTCTGTTAGGAATGTTTGCTGCACACGGGGGCAGCAGCACACCACGGAGCTGCTCCGTGTGCGAACGCTGCCGGGGCTCGGGGCCGGCTGCGCGCCGCTCTCGGGGCTGCGCCGCGCTCCTCAGCTGGCCGCGGCTTTGACAGATATTGGCGAGAAATATTAACTTACATCCGAGTTTGTCTTCGGTAATAAGTGATGAGCAAAGAGAAGTTTGTATTTGCTGTCTTAAAATGATCTGTGAACCTTTATCCTGCAAAGTTTTTTATTCCGGCTTTGAGGTGCGGCCCCTTTCATCTTTTTAAATGTTGCAAGCGCCACCAGAAGCCAAAAGTGAGAAGACTGCTCTTGAGAGAAACATAAAAGCATTCTTCTCATCTTTGGAATCAGCACTTGTATTACATTGCCCTGTTTTGTCTATGCTCCTTTTTTAAGCTCTTTTGAATAAATTTTCTGTGATACAGTTAGTGAAAAAGTTGCTCTACTTTTTTAAGGGATAACCAAGTGCTTGAGTGCTTTCCTGGATCCAGGCCAGAGCTAGCATCTTGCAGAATCGAGCCGATGACAACTCACTTCATCCCAAAAATCGCAGTTTTCTTCACAAACTCCAGTAAACAAAGTCTCCTGATAGCCTGTGAGTCCTGGAGCAGCGGCAGTGTCCTGGCTTTCCAGATGGCAACGAGTGTGGTTAAACGACTTGCTCAGGGGAGTTGGTAGATGAGTGAGGCTGGGCAGATGCAGGAGGCGGGCTCTGGAGAGGATTTTGCTGGCTGGTTTTATTACATGTTTGTTATATTCGTGCTGCTGCCTGGGTGGTGTGATTGGGCCACAGTTTCCTGAGTCTGTCTGTTCTGTGAGGTGTTTTCTGAAAGTACGTCCAGAGCTCCGGGGGAAGGGAGAGTGGTGTAGGTGCTCCCTTGTGGGGGGATTTGAACGGCACCACCTTGCTCCACGAATGAGTGATCAGACTGCTGGGACTGAGGAGCTGCAGAATGGTAGAACTGGTGCTTTGATCTGCCCCGTTGCCCCTGAGTCTGCATATCCAAAGGGAAATAATGGAAAAAAAAAATAAAAGCCAGAAAATGAACAAAGAGAACCACTGAGTAACACTTTTTTTATCCTTGTATTTACAAGTTATGTTAGTATTAGTAACTCTGGTCAGGAACTAACCTGGAGCAATTTTGCAGGGACTTCCTAATAATATTTCATAATAACACAGGTAGTTACACAGGGATTATTTTAAAATAATACATTCTCTGTATTAATCATTGGTTGCTATTGACTTGGTGACACATTGCTGTTGGTGAAATGAACTGTGATATAATTAGAAGCAAATAGGACCCATGCATGCTGTGCTAATTATTTTTATGTGAACTCAATTCACTGCTAATATAAATAGCAATATTAATCACAGCAAGTATCAATATTTATTCAGTATGCTCCCATTTAAGTGCAGCTGTAGACAACAACGCTCACACATGCCCCAGTGTATGAGGAGTCAGTCTTTTCAGTCACACTGTGATGAGTTATGTCCATTTCGTGACAATTGCTCTGTGCTTAGAGAAAGCAGTATGGGATGTTACTCCAGGCTGCTTCCCTGCAGAAGCCCCTTCAGCTTCTGAAGGGTGGCTTCTGAAGAAGTGTCTTCTATAGTAAACTGAACTGCACGCAGAGGTCTTATCTTTATATCTGTTCATTTTTCCCTCCTCCCATTTCTAACCACGCTGGCTGTTAGCACCTCTTGGCCTGTGACTTGAAGAGCGCTGGGGCACAGTGGATGTTTGAGAGGATCTGGGTAGGAACAAGAAATATGTTTTGCTCCATTTCTATGGACATCTCTCGGAAGATGAGGCTCATTTGGGAGAGTCAGGGTCATCTGTCTCTCAATTCCTCATCTTTAAAAGACAACTATCATAAAAGTGGGGAACGGTGTCAAAAGGAACACTTAACTGCCCCAAGTGATTCTGTTAAATAAAGCCAGGAGAGTCTATCTGGATGCCAGTGACTGCATAGATTCAGCTGCTTTGCTTGTTCCAGTGCTTCTGCTAGCATGCAATCTTTCTTCTTACTTAATAGTTTTCCCAAGCTATTGCTTTTGATGAGTGACCTGGATTGTTTCTGGTTTAGCCTTATGCTAGCTGTACATGTGCTCTGAAAAAAGTCAGATTGGACTGTGCAGGTGAGTGGTGTGAACAGGGCTGGCTATACAGACTGCAGCAGTTGTGGTACTTGGAGGAGTCCCAGGGCTGGGGAAAGCAAGACTGCAGATTGGGCAGGGATGTAGAGTGCATGCTGCAGAAGCACACTCAATAAATTAGACGATGATGTATGGCACAGTACATCACATTCTTGAAGGCAAGGCATATATACTCACCAGATAATGTGGAGCATGTGAAGTATTGAATATATCAAAGGAAGATTAATCTTTGTCTGGGAGTAACCCTGCACATTTTCTGTCTAGTTGAGTCAATGCAATATAATTTAAAATGTGAAGGAAGTGTGTGTACATCTGTACGTAGACACGGGAGGAATACGTTTGTACATGTGCTAGGGGATGTCAGGGTACACATCTGTTTCTCTTAAAAGTCAAAGATCTCCCCCCAATATTTTGCAGAAGAAAATGTTCTCTTCACATCTAAGGTCCTTTTCCTAAATGAGGATTAAGTGTCCCTTGGGACAAATGCTTCAGGACTCCAAAGGTACAGCATGTCCTGTCCCAAAAAAAGTCTGCGGACAAGTGAGTTTCATTCTTTTACATCTCACCATGGGAAGCCATGACTGCAGTGTGTGCTGGGTCACCAGTACCCTTCTTGACACTGCAACTGGAAAATCAAAGAACAGTAACTGTCAGAGTGGCCATTTGGCAAGTATCTGCTCAAAAATGGCTGATGTTCTGTGAAGGTGCTGGGGACTGAAAGGTTAGCTGAAAATTTCCCATCTGTGTTTTGTTTGTGTTTAAGGATTGATAGTTTATAGAGTTACAATTGCTACAGCTATTTTCACCTCAAAAATTTGCATCTGCTATGTTAACATGAACATTTAAAACCTTGGTACAATGTATGAAATGATGATTAATTTACAGCATTTATCTTGCCTTACTAATCATTCTGTTTTTAGCTGATAATTTTATTTGTAATCTCCAGAGTTAAATTGCCATAAAATACCATAGTTACAAAGACATTCATGAGCAGTTGAAAGGATATGACACATTGTAATTTAGGAATTAATGCACACGTTAAAAAAAAGCCAATTCATGAGAAAGCTGCTAATACATGTACATTGTAGGAGAAACAAAGCAGGAAAAAAAAAAAGCTGCAAACCAGAAGATAAGCACATGCGTAGTGCAGCTGTGTCACTAAGTGACGGTTTAAAGATATGGTGAATTCCATCCCACCATCTCTGAACAAAGAGCAACAAAGGGCAGAGAAATGTAACACAATCACCCAGCGATGAGCATGAGCAGTACCAGCTGGAAAACATTCCCCGTCCATGCCTGATTGAGCTCTGCCTTGCTGTTTCTTGTAATGTGGATAGCTACAAAATGTTCCCCATTCAGTGACACAGACACAGCACTTCTAGCGCAGGAGCACCGGGAAAGGTGTCAGAACTTGTGGTATCAGGTAATGCACAGCTGTGAGCAGTGTGCTCTCTCTTTGCAGTCCCTAATGATAAAAGCATAAAATGAGTCTTTTGAATGCTGCAGTGGTCTCCAAAGCACAAACAATCTACTGCTACTTCAGGTTTCTCAGCCCACCTGCATCCCAGTGTCCTGGTTGTGGCCAGGACAGGGTTAGTATTGGCAGTAGCCTGGGGGGCATGGCTGAGACACAGAGTTTATTCTGTACCACCTCACAGAATTGCCAGGGGCAAGGGAAGGGAATCTTTATCCAGAGGAAAGGGCTCTGTTGTGGGGCAGCATGGCTGCCAGTCAGGTTGTGAGCTCTGCAGTGAGCATTTTGGCACATCAATCACTCTCTTCTGTACACTAATGTTATTAATATTTTTGCTGTTACCGTTCATTTTCTTATCTCATGACCCCAGTAAATTATTCCTACCTCATCCTGTGATTTTTGCCTTTTGTGACTCCAGTTCTCTTCTCTGTCCTGCTGTGGCAGAGAGGAAGAGGTGAAAGCGGGGGAGCAAGAGAGGAGAACGGTTCAGATTCTTGATGGAGGCACTGAATTGATGAGTACCATTCCTAAATCACAACAGCCTTATTTGGCACCCCAAAAGGGATGGAAGGGTTGAGACAACAGCAGGTCTGCCCAAAGCTGGAACCAAATTTGATATAAGCATTTGCTGTATTAGGTCCCGAGCCACTGGTCGCAGTGTTGCTTGGTCTGTTCATATGGGTGTAGTAGCTCACCCTATACATATTCCCTTATGTGCTCCTTGTGGTGCTCTTTTTCAGAGCAGGGAGAGGGGTCAGGATTGCTTTGTTGCTGTACTGTGGGATATTAGTTTATGACATGATAATATCAAGGGCAATTTGGGATGTGTTCAGTGTTGATCTCCTGCCCTTGCCTTGGGCACTACCTTTGGGAATCCATTAATAATTGTACCCAGTCTGTGGGAGAAAACAGAAGAGGATGAGTTTCCCCAGTTTTTCACCCCCTTTTCCTGTTTTAGGCCTGCTACAAATTTGAATTCCCTTTGGGTTCCCATTTAAATTCCCTTTTTCACAGTGCACACAATCCACCCGGCAGAAGTTTGTACGTAGCAAACTGCTTCAGGTGACTACCCAACTCTGGCACTCTGAAGATCATCCTTTTTTGTCCCTATTTACCTGTGCCTTGGCTGTGGGAAGATTGTCCAAGACTGTGGACAGATTAGAGAGTCGAGCAAATTAAAGAGGAAGTGTCCCGTGCCCCACCAGCATGGACCAGAGTCTGCTATTGGGAGCAAGTGCCCCTGCTTGAGACAGAGGGGACACACCACCAGGTAACCTGTGGTTTTTCCTGCATGGCCACGGGGAGGACACGAGGAAGTGGGATGGAAAACCCACCTCTACCCTGGCAGCACAGGTATATGAGTTGAGAGGAAGAACAAGCACAATAGGAAATTCCACAAAGCTAAATGCCACTCCAGTCTCCAGTGAGGAAATCCTCAGAGACAGCAGGAGAGATGATGTTGCTTCTGATCCTCTTGAAAGGACCTCCAGCTCACATTTCCAAGAAGTGAGCATGGAGTACTCTGGCCAGAACTAGAGGGGCCCTGCCTGCAGCCAGGTGGAGGAAAGGGACAGTCGGATCTCCTGGACTGTGTGGATCCGTGGCACATCAGACCCACAGGCACATGAGGCTTTAGCTGACACTGCTGCACAGTGTACCCCAATTCCATCAAGATATGTAGGGGCAGAATCCAGCTCTGTTTCTGCAGTGACAGGAGGATCCCAACAGCTGACTGTACTGGAAGCTGAAGTGAGCCTGACTGGAAATGCGTGGCAAAACCAGCCCATTGTGACTGGCCCAGAGACCCCGTGTTTGCTTGGCATAGGTGACCTCGGGAGAGGGTGTTTCAAGGACCCAAAAGGGCACAGTTGGGCTTTTGTGAGCTGCTGTGGAGACAGAGGAAATTATCTGAATGCCTTGCCTGGTCTCTCAGAGGACCCTTCTGCAGTAGGATTGCTGAGGGTGGAAGAGCAACAGGGAGCGATCGCTACCACAGCAGTGCCCTGACAGCAACGCTGCACCAGCTGGGACTGTGGGACCCCATCCATGGGATGAGTGGATAACTGGAGAGCCAGGGAGTGCTCAGCAGGACTTGCTCACCCTTCAATAGCCCCATTTGGTGTGTGCCTAAGTCCAATGGAGAATGCAGACTGACAGTGGACTATCATGGCCTGAACAAAGTCACGCCACCACTGAGCGCTGCCGTGCTGGATGTGCTGGAACTTCAGTACGAGCTGGAGTCCAAGGCAGCAAAGTGGTGCCACCACTGACATTGCAAATGCATTTTTCTACAGTCTTTTTCTACATTCTACATACATGGCAGCAGAGTGCAGGCTACAGTCTGCTTTCACCTGGAGGCGCATCCAGTACACCTGGAAATGACCGCCCCAGGGGAGGAAGTACAGCCACCCCATTTGCCACGGACTGATCCAGAGTACACTGGAAAAGGGTGAGGCTCAAAACACTTGGAGTACATTGACAACGTGGCGACACAACAGAAGAAGGTTTTGAGGAAGGGGAGAAGGTAATCCAAGTCCTCCTGAAGGCCAGGTTTGCCATAAAGCAGAGGTAAAAGGACCTGCCTGGGAAATCGGTTTTTAGGTGTAAAATGGAAAGTTGGATGTTGTCAGATTCCAATAGATACGGTTGATAAAACAGCTCTGTCCTCAGCAAACAGCAAAAAGGAAACAGAGGCTATCCTTAGGTGCTGTTGGATTTTGGAGGATACATATTCCAGATTACAATCAGATTGTAAACCTTCCCTATCACGTGACACGGAAGAAGAGCAATTTTAGGTGGGATCCTGAACAACAACAAGTTTCCGAACAAATTAAACAGGACGTTTTTCAGGTAGTAGCTCTTGGGCCAGTCAGGACAGGATAGGATGCAAAGATTGTGCTCTACACTGCAGCTGGGGAGAATAGTCCTCTTGTAGCCTCTGGCAGAAGAGAGACTCGAAAACAACCCCTGGGGTTCTGGAGCTGGGAACACGAAGTACCTGAGACCAGCTACACCCAACTTAAAAAGAGATACTGCCTGCTTATGAAGGGGTTTGTGCTGCTTCAGAAGTGATTGGAACCAAAGCACAGTTTCTTTTGGCACCCCAACTACCAGTGCTGGGCTGGATGTTCAAAGGGAAAGCCCCTGCAACACGCACTGATGCTACATGAACTACGTGGAAAGCACTGATCATACAGTGAGCTTGAACAGGAAATCCCAAATGCCCTGGGATCTTGGGAGTCACCATGAACTGTCCTGATGGTGAAAATTTTGTACTGTCATAATCATCATCATCATCATCATCATCATTGAACAGAACATGTACAACCAGCTACCAGAAAATGAAGAGTGATACACTCTGACGGTTCTTGTAATGTTGTAGGGATGCCCTGAAAATGGAAAGCTGCTGTGTAGATTCCTGTGTGGTCACTGGTAGAAGCTGTGTGGTTCAGTCTCAGCAGGGGCACTTGTCTGGGAAGTACCATTCCTAAACCACAACACCCAGCCAGAGCATGACAGTGGGTTTGCTGCTGGATGTGGGCTGATGCCTTGGACGTTTGCTCAGTGCCATGGTGCTCAGTGTTGCTTTTTCTTCTATAATTCTCATACCACAGCTGACCAACTCTGGCTAGGGGAACACCAGCAGTATCAGCCCATTCACATTCATCTGCATCCCTGTTTGTGTAACATTATCCTTATCCAACAGCGTCACAGGAAGGAACACATCATATCTACAATCTATAAGCAATGTGAAATAAAAGCTTTCTTTTCTCAGAAAAATAACCAGAGGCTTAGGAAAGGGTGTAGAAGTGGATGAAATAACCAAGATAATGACACAGATTTTGGTGCATTTCACAGGTACTTAAGTTTGTGGTAGATTTATTTACTTAAATCTCTCTCCTGTAGTGACTGGTAATTCTGAATTGCAGAGACAAGAGTATCCATTGTAGATTAGTGTAATTGCAGGAAGGAGAAATTTGGTGTTATGGTTTTCTTTTCTTGACTTTTAACTGCAGAACTTTTCTGAGGTGCACAGGGAGAGATCCATTTTCTTCATGGCATAAGGTAGTCATAAATTATGTGAAATGAAGGAATTTTTTTCCATCTTGTACAGACAACCCTTTGTTATGTGTTTGTTCTTCAAAGAAAGCAGTTAGTCATTAATCCTATGCAATACTGTAAGGAGTCTTATGATCAAGAAATCAAGAGTTCAAACGTACTTTCTTTGAAGGATGTTTTTACAAGGCATAGAATATCCCATGGTAAAAGTAATCCTTTGGAATAAAGAAGAGAAATGAAGAGAGTTGAAGGCAGTAGAGGCAGAGTAGCAGCAACTCTTTGCTTACTTTGAACTGTCTTGATAAATTGCAATTTATATCTAGAAAGAATTTGGAAGAGGTTGGAGATTTCTGTGATAATATGAGCTAGGGCCTATATGTTAACAGGTTGCCATGTTTAATGGGCTCCTGGCTTGCAAACAGACTCATTTCCTTTCACAGCACTGTCCGTGGAAATACATATGTCACTGCAGGTAACTGCTGTCACCCTGCTTCCATTTAAACAGCCACTCTAAATAATAATAACCATTTAAGAACTAGCAGATATTTTTCTTTATTTAGCTCAATCCCTCAGGCACTACAATACTGTGTATCCTAAATACCCCAATTCCCTTATTTTCTACTCTAGCATTACCTTGATAATACGTATGCTGCCATGGAGGATTTAAAGTTTAGGTGATTTAAGCCATGGATCTTAAATAATTTAAAATACTAAATGCATTTTAATTTAACACACCATAATGAGAATAATGGGTCAGTTTTTTTAAGTCAATAATTTTCTGCAAGCTCTTACAGGGTGGTACCTGGCTGGGTGACTTCTGTGCCATTAACAGATGATTGCATTGGTTATAAAAATCTACAAGATAAATAACTGTTGTGTTCCACCAACATTTCCTTCAGCTTTCTGCAGGTTTGTGCTGCCTGAGTGGGAGACAGGCTGTACAAAGGAACATTTTTTTCACCTGCCCACATCAAGCTGAGAATGTGTGATCCGCCTGCCTCCAGCTGTTGGCTCAGCTGGTCCAGTGTTCACATCCAGTAGGTTTTCAGCCAGGGACTGCTAGGGCTAGAGGTGACAACAGAATGCTGGATCATCAGGATATCTCACAGGCAGTTCACAGGATTGAATAGGAGAGGCAATGGCATTATTTTTTAACACTGGATGTTTTTATTTTTCTAAGACACAAAAACCTTACCAGTAGCTTCTGGGCAGCTTTTCCATTTGTTTGTAATGTTCTCTCCATTGATGCTGTCCCCCAATAATCAATAGAACTTGATTAAGGATAATAGTGAAAAGCAGCAGCCTGCAACCTCATTAGATGTAAAAATCCAGTACAGAATGTGGTGACTAGGGTCAAATAATCATGACTCAAAGAACAAATATGTGGCCACAGAATAAACCAAAGCTGTTATTGCTGTGGTTGTTCTTTTTCCTCACTGATTTCCTCAGAATCATTGAGGAAAAGTCAGAAGAGCTCAGTCAGAAGCTGCGTCTTCCGAGAGCCGGCCATGGAATTGCAGAAGAGGATAAACCCTGCACGAATAAGGGTATTTTTTAAAGATCAAACAGATGAGTTGGTTTAGAATGATGGAGAAAGCAAAAAAACTAATGGAAAATTTTGGTTTTAAGGCTCAATGAATGCTTTGCCTGACATTAAATGAGATATTTTATTTTTGTCTTGGCTAGTTTTAAATATTGTATCCATTGACATTTTGGAATGAAACACCAATCCAAATTTTTAAAAATGGAAATATTTTTTCTTTCTCTGCATATCTTTTGAAGCAACAGTGTGTTGGAACAGGTGCACCAATGCCAAGTGTTCTGTTTGAATTTGGATTCTTCCACCCCAAGAAGATCTAAGTCCTTGTAGCTAGACTTGAAGGTCTGTGATGGCAAGAAACCTAAGCCTTGATTTTTGGGGCTGGTAAGACTTCAAGTATGATGATAGAATTAGAAATGTCAGGGTTGTCAACTGCAGATTTCTAAAGCTTGTAGTAGTGGCTCGAAAATAATGAGTGATTGCTTGAATGCAGTTTGGGGATTCTTTAGCTATGATTCTTTATGCCTTCTGGTTTCTGGATTGTTAGAGTATTTGTGGTTAATTCTCCACTCTTTCTGTACTCCAATGAAGACACAACACTCATTTTTTAATTAGATCAGAGTGTTCCAGAAGAGCTTCGGCTTTAACAGTAAAACTGCATTGGAAATGTCTAAATGGGAAAGTTTGCCCTGGTCAGTTTGGTTCTTGTTGGGAACATGGAGACCTGTTGAGGAAAGAGCTGGTCTGGCCCAAAATACTGATGCTGTCATAGTGAACTCCTTTGGATTGTGGGCATAGTAGGGGCAAAGCTTTGTCTCTGCAGAGTCCTGATTTGCCAGGTAGCCTCAAGGAATCGGAGGCTGACGAGTTCCAGGTGTTGGGATGTGTCAAGAGACTGGAAGGATTGCTGGTGTCAAACATTTCAGGCACCTGTGTGGGGAAAGGGGCAGGTTGGATCTTACCCTGGAGAGGCAATGGCCTGCTCTGCACACTCCACACTGGAGCCCCTAACCCAGCTCCTGNGTAACTTAAAATTGGATATGTTGAAGTTTGCTAAATTGAATGAGCTTAGAGTTTGCTAAGTTGATGCTTTGTGAAATGCTTTATATTGACTGAGTGTTGCTCTAAAATTTGCCGAAGTTCTCTGATTTTCTGGTTTGCCAGTAATGATTTTGCTATTTTGATCTCTTGAGAAATATCTAGTCAGTATTTTCTCCTGTGTGTCTGACTCAGGGCACCTAAAAGAATTTTAAGCCCTTTTAAGAGACTTGTTGAGAGATATCTGTGGCCTTACAGGTGGCCAGTAGGTAGAGGTGGTTGGCTGNATGCATGTGAGCCAGAGCACAAGGTGAGCTCATGGGCATGACCTTACCTCTGGGTTTGGTATCAGCTGGTGCCGTGCTGGAACCAGGAAGGGTAGCTATATTTGTCCCCTCCCCTCCCCGCCCCTCNTGCTCTAAAATTTGCCGAAGTTCTCTGATTTTCTGGTTTGCCAGTAATGATTTTGCTATTTTGATCTCTTGAGAAATATCTAGTCAGTATTTTCTCCTGTGTGTCTGACTCAGGGCACCTAAAAGAATTTTAAGCCCTTTTAAGAGACTTGTTGAGAGATATCTGTGGCCTTACAGGTGGCCAGTAGGTAGAGGTGGTTGGCTGCTGCACTCGGCCCTGGCAGAGGTCAGGACATATCACAGAAAGATTTCCTTGCTTACATTCTCCAGTTCTCACTCTTCTCTCTCTTCAGCTGCTGAGTGTTGGAGGTCAACCATTGCACAAACATTGCACTCATGTTGTCTAAGGTGGTAGTGAAATAGGTAATTCTGGCTCTCAAATCCACTGTAGCATTAAGGCAATGCTCCAATTGTCACATTTTGGAAGGCAAAATGCAATGATGAAGTAGAGTTGCCTGGTGGATGAAAACTTAACTGCTGGTCCCTTACTGTGTTGGTGCAAACTTGACATTGTGTTTTACATTACCCAGATAACTGAGGCTATTTCTGAAATAGTTCCTTGTTTTCCGTTCCCCTAAATGGAAAGTTAAGTGCAATCCACTTTCTAGAAGCTGTTTTCAATCTGACCATCAAGTAACATGCTCCAGTAATGAAACCTATCCCTTCAGCTAAAGGTCCTCTGTGTAATTTATAAACCCTCTTTTCTTTCCTCCTAAATTCCCACCCTGCTTTCTAGGCAGGTAAAGTTTACATTAGCCACTCCCAGGAGACTCCCACGCTGTATGTACAACAACTGTGAGACAATATCTGAGCTGGTGGTGCTGAGGGCACTCAGCTTCCAGCACTGTGCAGAATGGGGTCCTCACCTTGGCCCCAGTGTGAGCCAACAAGAGGGTGTTTTTTTTCTTCCAGTACAATTTTGGTGTGTAATGTTTTCCAAAGGACTGACTCAGGAGAGGAGGGGCTAAGGATTTTCCTTTTCCTCTATTTATTTGCAAGTTTCTGACATGAACGGTTCTTTGAAGTGCCTTTAGGACGCTGTAAGGCAGCTATATTTCTCATTTAAAAATATATCTTGAATCACAAAAATCTTTAGATATGTGTGTGTGTGTATTCATAGCAGAAGCATGGAGCTACCACTGCTAACACACAGAAAGTCAGCTTCGCCAAGCTACACCAGGGTTGCCATTTCCCCTCAGTCCTGTGGTTGGGCACCTTTTGGATTAAATTCATTAGTTCATGGTAGTTTTGAGATGTAACATAAGCCTCCAAAGGCTTCTTAAGTTTCTCTTTTTTATTAAAATTAAATCTTCCCTTGGCATTTCTCTAGGCACTTGTCCACTCACAAATAAAAGGGACACTGCTGAAGGATATTCTGCTGCACACTTAAATGCCAGCAATCCAATTAAAGAATTGTTTAACCTTTTGTAAATAAAGCTATGGCTTGTACTGGCTTTTGGCTAAAGGAAAAAACAAAATTAACTAATTTATTATTAAGCTTGTTACCCAAGACTGATGTATGTATTCATGGTATAGTTTATAGCGTTATAAGGCCAGAATACTATTAAAGTTATTCCATCCTGGAAGGTCAGTTGGCTGCAGATTCTGACACTCTGCTCTCAGGTTAGCTCTGCTCAGTGATATCCTTCTTCAAAGCCACCTTGGAATCTTGCACAGTCTCTAGACACAAAGGTCCTGATCCAGATGTTTGACATGTCACAACAATTTCTTGTTATTTCTGTTTTTTGAACACAGCCTTTGTTAAAATGAGCATTGTTTTCCCATTGCAAACAATACATGTGGATTTTGATAGAAAAGTGTTCAAACTCTGATGTACATTGTTCCAGAACTTAGTCTTAAAGCATTTTTAAAGCTAAACAATTGATTAAAGTTAAACAATTGATTCTATATCTGGATGTTGGTTTTGTACTATCTCAAGACAACTTAACTGGTGTAGAAGACTATGTTATAATTATTTTATTGCCTTTTTTGGGCTACTCAGACACTTGATTTGTTGGGATGTTTTTACCAAGAAGATATGGCAAAGACAACAGACTAGGCCTGGTAACAAAGCTGGTAGGAGCTTACACTAGGCATAGAGAGGAAACAGATAATGAATTTTCCTGCTTTTCAGCATCCTGAAACCATAGGGCTTTTCTGTGAAGGTGTGGAAACCCATGAAATATTTTTGGTGGTGCACTTGCACTAAGAGAAGATAACCAAGTAGAAGCTGGGTCTTTTACTAGGCTGGCTGCTGTGCTTAAGGCATGGAAGCATGCTGAATTTGAATCAGAAGCAGTACACTTCCAAAAATGAGGTAATTGGAGAGCAGCCACACAGTGAGGATTTCAAGTTTTCTGCTTCTGTTTCAGATCTGAAAAGAAAAGCCTATGCTTTTCTTTTTTGTGCCCAAAAGCTTGTGTAAGTGTTCCAGTAAGCAGTAAGAATAGGTTTATTCTTTATATGGCCTCTATATACCCAGAAAAGTTAAGCCAGGGTTCATATATTTATTACTTTCCTGCTTTGGCATTGTTACCAAATATTCGGTAAAATAAAACTCCTTAACACCAACGTAGCATTAAGAAGCAGACATTCTTTATTTGGCACAGGATGCATGAGAGGCTATTTCCTCTGAAATATCTTGATGCTGAGTACAGACAAGGCTTGTGTGTATATACTATAGTTTACATACATATTAATTGTTTTTTCCAGAAGAAGCATATATATGATAATCCTTTCCCCAAAGTCATCAGCGTATTTCCCCTCCCACTGGTGCAGATCTTTTCTTGTCCCAGGGTGATCTTTGGTGATCTTTGGTGCTTGCTGACCACAGAGTTATACCTGACCACCCGATGAACACAGTGCTTCTTTCCAAACGTAGAGAAGAGTTGGCATAACTGGTGTGATAGGTTATTTTGATCAATGAAGTGTGGGATTTGTTCCCTTCTTGGTTAATGTTAGTTGTAGTTTGATTGTATGGTTCCACAGGCTAGTGATTTTGAAAAATTGTCATTGCCTCTTCTGTACCAGCTAATGCTTC
>WAAG01067126.1:0-21944 GCA_013390105.1 Tichodroma muraria
AAAATTCTGTGAACTGGTGTGTTGCATGCTCCCAGTGGAGTTTTAAGTACTCAGGTTTGTAACTATTGAAACAGATTTCTAAATCCTCACCTGCTGTATCAGAGAATGACTTAGAAAAAACATAATTTTTGTTCTTAAAAAAAAAAAACTTCCAAACACAGAATGAGTCATGACAGTCACATCAAATTCTCTGCCACTAAAGGTGTATTGCATTAGGTGCACTTTTCAGATTTTCACATTGTGTGAAATGTTCTACTTGAGCAACATTAAGACCAGAGAGAGACATTCAAACAGCAGTTTGATTTCAATGTTTCCAGATGTTTCAGACTGACATTTCTATAGTAAGACTTTATCTACCCAAATATTTTTGGGACAGTAAGAGAAAAGAAAGCATATATGCTGTAAGAAAACATACTCAAGAGCACTGAACCTCACCATCAGCAGGGGATCAGCAGCTCACCTGAAGCCTACACAGCTCCAACTAAAGCTCTCAAAACAGGACATACTACACTTGCACACTGGTGAATTTTAATTCAAAGAATGAGAGGCTGCACTAACATTCCCCCAGTGAAGTCTGTTCAAGAGGAAGGACCACATCGCCAAGATGCTCTACAGTGCTCAGCCCCACCAATTCCTTGTCTGGGCTGTTCAGAATCTATTTATGAGTGCACAAAACTTGGTTTCAACTCCTACACTCTGAATTACTGGGAAACTCTTCATCCTGTGTCAGTGCTGCCAGGATGTATGGGGGAAACAAACATTTTTATCCACCTTCCCCAAGCAGCTTCATGATGATGAAAGAGATGTAATGAAATAAATGGTTTACAGTTATGCCTTTAATCCTCTTACTTAAAAAATAAGACACTGACTGTGAAAATGAGAAGACAAAATACTTTGCATGTTAAATTGTGGAATATGCTAAACAACAATTTTGCCACTTCAGTGGTCTAGTAGGAACAGCCACTTTCAGCAGTAGGGCAGGCTGTGTGATTTGCCCTGTAGTCTCCCACTAGTTTAGCTTGCTGGCAAGCTGTAGCATTCTTGAATACCAGCCACAGACAAAAGCCAGAGACCTCTAGATCCAGGCATCAAGATGTTCCCTCCTGAATGAGACATGAAGTTATTAACAAGGGTTTTAGGAAAACACTCAACTTGAAATTAGGCTGTTCCCAGCTCTCAGCAATACCACAGAGCTCCATTGAGACAAGAATATTTTTGGAAGGCAATGCAGATAGAAATATTTTTCTGCTACAAAAGTAGCCTATGCCTAATAGTAATCAAGGCTAATAAATAGCAAATTAAGATAATTTCTGCCCCAAATCTCCTCTAAACTAAAATCTACTATATTCTCTGTTTTCCACCAATTTATTCTTTGACACCTTCTGTTTCTGTAAATGCAGTATTCAGTTGACTAACAATCTCTTCCGTACAGTTCACTGTGTGCTGTTGTGTAGGCAAGGCTAGGACCTGGCCTGGGAATATTTGACCTTCTTTGACACACCAATTTCATGGAATGTTATGAAGTTGTTATGGATCATATAAAAATAAAAACTATTCCTTCTCTAAAATCACCACATTTGCATGGATCACTTTCCTTTTTGTTACATTTTTCTTAACCACTTTGAAATTAAACTTACATAAAAAAAGGAGGAAAGCTAAAACATCTGTATTTACCAGTTTGGTTTACACGGCATTAAAAGCCTGCTGCAAGGGCCAAGAGGCAAGATATCCTCTATTAAAAACAAGCAAACAAAAATACTTGGCATTAATCTGAATCACTGTATTGCAGTATTACAGCTGGAGAGATTAACTTACACATTATTTTCACATAGTTTCCTTTAGCCTCTCCCTAGGTACAGATTTGATTAAAATATAATGAGGATTCTCAAAACTGCTTTTTCACAAGAGTAAACAGTAAAAAGAAATTCAGTCTTACATCTAGGCAACATCTATATCCAACAATATTACTTACAAGTCTCCAAACATCATGAAGCAAACATCACAACAATCAGCAGGAAAAGTTACCCTTTTTGGTTTCCAAAGACTGGCAATATGGTGGGAACCTGCTGCAATATCAAAGAAGCACAGAATATTCTGAGTTGGAAGGGACCATAATGTGTAAATGTAGTAACCAAAAGAAAAACACATGGAAAACTATTGCCCAGACTGCAGAAGGAAGGAGGATTATAAGACACTTGATGTTGAAATGTATCAGAAAAGAAGCAGTTCATACTCTTTTAACACAGATCGGTATTTTCAAGTAGCAATACATTGTTTAAAAAGAACATGCCAGGAACTGATGTGTTTCTAGTATTCAGGAAATAAGCAGACAGGCACATTTTCACTAATACAGTGAAGCTGCTACCACTTTGGAACCAAAGCAGTTAAATGTCTACATCTCATACATTAAGAGTGATCAATAAAGGAAGCACGAGAAAGTTGTGAATTAGCTTCCTTAAGACCCACCAGTTCAACCCACCCACACTGAATATAGATCAATTTCATGTAATTGCCTGATCCTGTTAACTAACAAGGGCCAAGAAAAAAGGAAAGCATCAGCAACTCCCTGGCTCTGCTGACAAAGGACCAAAACATGTTTCATAGCACCTTGCCAAATGAAAACCAACTTTCACACTAGTTAAACACTATGCATTAAATCATGCATCAAATAATTACATCATTTGCTTAAATCTGTCCCTGGCCTCTTTTGTAGAGGTATTACAATTCAGATAAAACACGACTGTTCAGTAATTATTGACTGAGCAGATAGTCAATGTAAAGACTCAAACTCAGCAGCAATTCTCAAACTTGAGTTTCCTGTAGCTGTACCACTATGAGAGTCAGCATGTGACATTACTGCAGCAGCCATTTAACATGACATAATCTGCTTCTTCACCCCCCAAGAAAGCTATTAATTGCATGGATTTAAACATTAGTCCAATTCTGTTGCTGTCTTTGAGTTGACTTTCAAGAGTGTACACATCTGTAGTTCAATCCTCTAGGGTGCTTAGCACTCTTGCTGCTAGGGCAGGCCACTGGAGGGAGATCCTGTCAGGAGACAAGGCCAAAAATATCTCAACAAAATCAAATCCATAAATAAAAGCTGTTCCTAAATCAACATCTGGACTCCTTCAGAAAAATCAGAGAGGGTGCCAGCTAAATGATCTCAAAAGATTTATTTATAAAGTCCTGACAAGCTGGAGTTATTTTACTTATTTCTGATATTCAGCATAAATGCTTCATCTCAAAGAAGCTCTGTAATTCTTAAAATTAGCTTATTATAGATCTCTAAATCAATCCCTTCCCGTTGTGCTACTTAACTCCCTTGATCCTCTTTGGCCCTGACCCAAGAAGTCAAACTTCACTCTGAAAAGCGAAAAGCAAGACAGTGGAGATATGATACTTGTTAATGCCTTATTGGACTGAGACATTTCTTAGCCATATCTACATTTGTAGATATGTACATTTTTAAATCAGTCCTTTGAAAGCTCTCCTAGATTGGGACCCCTCTTTTCTGTAGTAGTCTGAACTCTTCCTCCCCCTAGAGAACTTTGGCAGGCAGTCTGACCACCACTTCTGTGGTGTACCCCAAGGAATTCCCTGCTTTCTCATCCACAGCACTCCTGCTCTGGTCCACAACAGAGATCCTACACATCTGTCCAACCAGTCAGGACCTCAGTATCCCATAACTGCTCCAAAAGCTGCTTCCCACACACAACTCTGGCTCACCCAGCCCTGGCCCCTCTGGCCTTTCATTAAGGCTCCCCTTCACTGTCTCATTCCCTATCCTGCCCACAGCGCTAAGCACAGCAGCAGCACCAGCCTTGCAAAGGTGCAAAATGAGCTGAGATCTCTAGGCAGGAGAGCTCTGCAGGGTAGAAATGCAGACAGCTAGCACTGGTGCAGCCAGCCAAGTGCTGCTGCTAGCAAGGGGCAAGATGCTGCTTTAGGGCTCTGAGCCTTTAAGTCAGCCCAAACCAGACTGGGGTATTTGCCACAGCACCTCTCACACTCTCACCTCTGGGAAACACTGCACTCCCGTCTTCAAAACCTGAGAACATTTATCCTGTTCTCTTAATCATACCCCCACAGGCTCCCTCATTTCTTTCCCAGGGCTTTCAGTGAGAACACTCCAATGCATCCAGAGTTTCTCCAATACAGCACTCAAATACAAAAAGAAACACACATGCAGCTGAGCTTTGAAAGTTCTTGCTAGGAATGCAAACATTACTTTGGCTTCACTGCCATTATACCACAGCTATAAGGCAGAACTGTTAAAAATTCCCATCTCTCAGCATTTTTACTTTCTAATTCAGTATGTACAAACCAATCTTTAATTTAGTTGAGCTCCCATCCTCCCCAATGAGACTTTTCCTGCATTCTTTGCATCCTCATTGGAATTTTTTCCTTTGATGTTTCCAATACTTCCTGAGCATTTCATGGGTTTTATTACTACATATACCTTCCAGTTGGTATTGAAACATCCATGTTCCTATGATATCTGTGTCATCCACTTAATAACTAAAGACCAGAATTTAAAGGTAATAATAATAAAAATTTGAGAGCATGGTATGTCCTTTCTCTCTGCCCTCACCATGGCTTGCATGCAGCTGCAGTTTCTCACTCACTTTCAAAAGTGACAGCTGAAAATGCCCAGCAGCGTACAACATATGATGCCTGCTCAACTAGAGCGAAGAAGTTGCTCTTTCATTTATTCTTGTTTTGGAAAAAAGTGACTCACCTGGTCCAAACCTACAGGAACAGATCAGGTTAATGCCTGAGGACAGTCAGAGAACAGAGCATCCAAGGATCAGAGAGAAAAAAGGAGTGAGAAAGAGAAGAAAAATCTGATTCCTCTCCAAAGTTGTTCTCATGATTTGCTATTTTCTTCTATGACCTCTTGAGCTGAGGCTCCAAAACAGCACTCTAATCCAAACCACTTGTCATGGTTTCATCAGCCAATGAAAGTTCACTTGAAATCCAAACTGGACAATATCAAAATAGGTGCTACATTTGGTTTACTAATTTTGTTACTATTATTTCTAGAGCAATCTCATTTCTGGTATGAGAAAAGAAGACATCACTTTAGCAGAAAATATGCAACAATAAAATGCTGATTAGAGAAAGACTGCTTAGTCTTAATGGAGACAGAAACAATTATAGAAGCATGCTCTATTATAAACTGTAATTATGCTGCTGCTTAAAAACAAGAAATGACAATATTTCAAAATGAAATACATACTATACTACAATAATTGTGAAAGTAATGTTTTCCCTGACCTAAAAAAATAGATTGGATAAGCAATCCACTCAAAGGATTCGTCCAAATCAAGTCATGAAACACATCTGAGCATAAATTGGCAGGAGCAACATAAGAAACTTGCTTATTGAAACTGAACAGAAGTTAAAAGGGATTCCTTTCAGCTTGAATGCCAAATGAAAAGCACACATGTAAAAAACTCTGTAAGATAAAATCACATAGCCTGAAAAATTTAGTATTTTCAGATAAACTCGAATTTTTCATTACAAGAACCTCTGCAGCAGGCTTAAACAATCTCTGCTGCCAACAACCTATTTTAAGCCAGAATAACTATTTTTTTCACCTAACATATGGAGGAAGTGATAACATTTACCTATGCACATTTTGACGCATAAAATGCCTACTCAGTTTAAATATCATGGTGTTACGCGTGGGAACAATTTAGGTGGTCAGGTTTTGTTCCCCATGAATTTGTTCTCAGCCAGACTGAAGCCTGCCTCAATACATAAAGCACACGTCAAAGATTTATTTGTACTCTGGCATGCCACACTGGAGGCAGACTCACTATGAACATAAAATACCTCAAGGCAGAAGGGCACCTGCTTTTCACACTGCATTCATTTCCCTTAGTATTAAAACCAGCCTAAGACCCTTGGACATAACAGCAATAAACAGAAGTAATTTTCCAGAGATCAAAGGAAAAACAACAATTATTATTATTTTCTTTTGATCACTGACCTAAAACTAATGTATTTCACGGGAAAATATAAAGCATATTGAGTAATTTAGTGATCAATTAAATGTATTTTCAACAATCGTTTAGACATTATTTGAGCAGTCAGCTTCTCAAAACTACTAGAGTTAGAAAGATTAATGCTGTAGACCACTTGAAAGCTGGCACTCTAATTCTTCTTACAGTATAAACATTCATTTCCTATCCTGTTAATATGTGATTGATGTTGAGCTACTCTAAATAAATTCTCTACCATATTATTCAACTTATATTTTCTACAGTTTAGGAATGGATGATTTAAACTGTGATGCCTCTTTTTCATGAATGCTTGCAACTCATGAAGCTATGGAAATATTTGTTTATTATTCCCTGAGACATGATATCAACCTCTTTACATTTCTGAATGAGCAAATGGCTGAATGCCACTAATGCAAGCATTACACTCCACACAGGTGATTCAGTCACCACTTTGTATTTAATTATTAATGCATTAGAGCAGCAGGCTGTGCCTGGCATGGTCAGGTGAATGCATGTTGCTCAGGAGTGGATGCTGAATTACTGCAGCACTTCAAGTAGGCTGAGAACTGATGGGAACAGAACTACTGAGGTTGGAAGGCACTTCTAGGATGTCCAGGGTAAACTGCAGCAGGTTGCCCGTCTTCATGTTCCTCCAGGGATGGAGACTCCACAACTGCACTGTGGAACCTGCTCCAACATCAAATCATCCTCGCACTAAAAAAAGGTTTTCTTACATTCAGATGGTGGTTTTGGTGTTTCAGTTTGTGCTGAGACAGTGGAAGTGAGTGCACAAGGCACATGCAAGGTGAAGATAGGCAGTACTTTATAAAAATATTCAAATACATACACAAAAAGTTGGTGTGTAAAAGCAAGTTATGATCCTCTTCTCTACTAAAACCCTATCCTCAGCTTTTAAAACATTTCTAGAAAACAAATTATGCTGACTTGATTGTCTTAAACACTTGTATGTGAGGACCCATGCTGTTACATGTTAAGAGCACCAGAAGCTGGTTGCAACTGCTATGACAAAGGGACACCTTCATGAACAGGACCCCCAATGAAAAGCCAATTAAATGCCATTTTTAGGAACACGGAAAAAATTCTCAATCATTCACAACCACAGATATGGGATAAGATGCTATTAAAACAAGTGTCATCGTTAAGCGGTACTTTTTCCTTGCAGATCCGCCATTTTTCTTCCTCACAAATACTCCTAGATTTGGGGAATATTTATATCTTCTTAGTACCAGAATGAAATACTCCCTATGGCTGTGTTAACATCTCAGGAAATCCAGATGTATGATGGATATCAGCCAAGATCCTGGTTAACCTTCTTTTAATTTGAAAACTCTTTCATATGAACAAATTGAGTAATTTTGCCATTATGTACTTGCAGTCTGGACCTGGTGCTTAATACAGACAAGCTCCAAAGATAATGACCCGCTGGCAGAGGTATCTTTTATTTTAAAGGCAGATAACTGCTTTTGAAACAACAGCTTTTTGAATAAGAGAGCAATGAGATGCCTATATACAGTGTATATACAGTATAGTCTTGAGATTATATTTGTAATTCCAGAAAATGTAAGTATTAGCAAGCTGTCACTAGAATATTCATAAAGGTTACAGAGCAGACAGGATAATCAAGATCTACTCACATATGTCATTATCCTTCTATTTCACAATATGAATAAAATATATTAAAGAGATCATAAAGGCAAGTAAATAGCACCGTATTCTCCACACCCCAAGGATCCAGGGCTCTAGCCCTCAGAACATAAACATGGCTTGTGCTAACACCTGCGTATCAGCAACTGCCAAGCTTGTCTATGGGTACCTCTACAGACCCAGACTGAAGACCCACCACCTTCACGTGACCTACAGTCAGGGTACATCTGTAATAGAGAATCCAACTCAAGATTCTTTTGTTGAGGCCTCTGCCAAGCAGCAGAAGACCCAGCTCCTAAGACAAAACTCCAGCATCCTCCTCAACAGGTCAATACTAATCAACATGCTGTTTGTTCCCTTGCAGTATTTATCGTCTGGGAGTTCGCACAGCAGCAAAAAATCAAGAACAGGGACTAAGAAGAAAGGAGAAACCGACCAAGGCATGCAACACACTGTGTTTTGAACTTCCCAGCCAGGCGTTATCTAAGATTCACGTTTTGGTTTTTTTCCTTAAGAGCACATTACTATCTGGTTTTGCTAAATAACTCCACAGTGACGCACACTTGTGTTCAACCCCAAGGTCACGTCCGGCGCGGCCGCCGCAGCTGCAGCGGCCCGCAGGAGCGCCGACGGGCACCAGAGGTGCCGGGGCACGGCTGAGCCCGCCCGCGGGGACGCGGGGCACGGCGCCGCACCGAGCTCTCCCACGCAGCGGGGCTCTACGCCAGCTGCCACAATTATAAACCTGACGCGGTTTTTTGCACCACTGAAGAAAATCAAGTCGTTTCAAAGAAGTTATTAAGTGAAAATAACGATACGCCCCGGCACAGCCGGGGTTAGGCAGCCCACGGAGGAGGGGACCTGGTGGCCGCGCACGGCCGTGCTCGCTGAGTGACCTGTCCCCGTCCGCCGGGGCCGGGCTCCGTAGGCACCGCGGCTCGCCCCCAGCCCACCACAGCCCCCTCCCCGCGGCCCCATCCCTAGGGGTCACCCNCGGGGGAACGGCGCGGCCGGCCGGGCGTGGGCCGGGAGCGCGGGGCTGCTCCGAGGGGAATTGGCGAGCGCTGGGGCCTGGGAGCGACAGTCACTGCCCTCTGTTATCCCAGCCCGAGGGCAAAGCCCCGGGATCTCCCAGCGGGACAATGCCCGCTCAGCCTCTGCGCCCGTAGCTTGGACATAGAGACACGGGGGAACGGAATTCCGAAATGCTTCCCGAAGCGTGTCGGGGACAGTGGGTTGGAATTAAAGGGTACAGCTGCGTTTTCTTTGTCCTAAGTTCGGAGTCTTAATTCCTGAAGACAAACTCTGCTTTTTTGTAATGTACACCTTGCCTTTAAGCAGCCATAAATTTCTTGGTCTTAGTTCTATAATGTAAAGACTACTTAAGTGTTGGAAAATGCTATAAAATTACATACCCAGTATGTTGATTGCAGAGAAGATAATGGATATGTGAATTACTTGTTCCATTATCTTGCAGTCCCTCTTGATCCTCATGTCTTTAGCCACACTTTAATAATAATTAGAATATCTCATTTTATTAAGTATGACTTACTCTACTGTGAAGGACAGCACATTTCAGTCTTGTAAAATCTTAAAATATTTTATGTACAGAAGACATGGGATATAAACGTATTAATGTTTGTAAAGTATGTGAAACTCCTCTGGTAACACTATTGAATCATTCTTCATATGAATATATTGAATATATTCTTCACATGACAATGGGAGCATGCCATTAGAGCAGTAGCAAAAGCTGAAGCGCCAGTAGATATATTGGAACAATGAACTGAGAACTTAGAACAGTGATGTGGAAGAGAACTGATTATTTTTAAATGCTGATGAAAGTTTCATTTCTAATTACAGCTGTAAGTTGAATAGCATCGAAATTACAGAAACTCTGAGCAGTCTTGAGAAGCTGAGTGGCTTTGTATTAAGAGATTGCAAGAGTCTACATTAAGCTGGTTTGTGCTATTTGAGTCTTCTCATCAGCAACCGTACTTATAAGGCTAAAAGCACAAGCCATGGGGCAAAAGGCCGAGCTTGAACTAGGGATAAGCTAGGCCAAATCCATATATTAGCAGTCAATTAAAAAATAATGTTCTTTGTAGAGCTCAGTTTGATACAAAGAAGTCATCTACAGAAATGGAGATGAATGATGCAAACTAAATCAGGGAACAAGAATCAGGAAGTAATCTAGCAAGTATGAACAGATAAATACCAACAGAAATCTGCTGCCAAATCCAAACAATTAGCCAAAACAGGAGGAAAACTGAGTGGTGCTCAATGCCGTGCCTCCAACAAGTGGCAGAACACAGATGCTCAGGCTTCTGTCTCTGGGACAGGAGATTGGGGCAGTAGTTTTGTTTCTGCACTCCCAGTCCTCTCTGCTCCCACTGAAAGGACTGTTTTAGCAGAGTACCTTGTAGGAAATCCTCCAGGGAGATCTCCAGGGACAATGGATGGGAACAATGAAACTGAATGCACGCCACCTTCAACTTTGTTCAATATGCCTCTCTCCTCCAGATTTTCAAGGAAATGCATCATTCTCATGAGCCTGGCTTCCTGCACACTCTGTGTGTGAATTGTTTCTTCAGATGGCCTCTCCATTAACAAACTTCTTTCTGGTAATTCTTGCTCCATGCCATGGAAAGCTCCCTAACTTCCGTAGATTTTAAAGGCTTCACAGCAGATCTCAAGGTGCTGATCCCTCTGATTGCAGTGCAGAGAAGGATGCGCTTTCAGATGGGTTTTCAAGGGAAACTAAAAGCAGAATTACACTGTCCGTTGGGCTTTGCATTTCAGAAGGTCGGCCCTTAATGAGGGGTGCTTACACAGGCACGCCAAAAAGATGGAGTTCAGTTTTCTCCTAGCCCATCTCTCCACTGGGCTGCCTTTACCCTGTAAGGTATTAATTGCTAGGGTTAAACTGTCCGCAGGTGGAACAGGACTAGGACACATATACATACATTACATTTTAAATAGAATGGAACTTGGATAGGATTAATACTCTGCCTAAGAAAAAGCAACTGTTTTTATTCGGTCCCTTAATATTATTTAGACAACTTTTAACATCTCTTGTTCTCTGTTAATATTTTACAAAACGTATGACTAACAATAGTGCATACCTTTATCTGTAGTATGAGTCCTTTGAAGATACAATTGTTAGGAATATTTTACAAAAGGAATTGTGAAATGACAACAAAAGACTTCTGGTCTTGTGCATTTTTTCAAGCTGTTTGTTTTGTAACACTATTGTTTGCCATTCAAATTACAGTCTAGCTAGCCATATGGATGACAGTAGATAAGATTAAACAAAACACCAGAAAATGAAGGCATTTAAATTAGTTTCTCCAAAACTGAGAACGCTGCTTGGTGTCACATGCTGTTCTCAAGTTCATGAAGCACATTACGGGCTAAGTCCAGTTTAAGGTGGATACAAGACTATTGTATCAGCCCAACACTGACAGCAAATATTCCTCTTCAGAGAACTGTTGAGGTGGTAGAGGACACTGAAGAATTGACCTGTGTTGCAATATAACCTTCCTTCATCCCAAGACAACAAGCTCAGGCCACATGCTGCTCAACAGACCTCATCAGAGTACTTTCTTGGTGCACAACTGGGGAGTGCCCGAAACACTGCTCTGCATTTCCACGGAGCAGGTCTCTAACAAAGTCAGGCCTTTCCAAGACACAGGAGGAGTGCTGACAGTCATAGATTCAATTAGCAATGGTTCTGTCAAAGAGAATTGTGCAGAAATTGTGCATATCGGTGAAGTGTCTGAAGACTGCTTGTGTGGTGCAGCTGGAGTTCTGAGAAAAGGCCAAGCAGTAGAGAGACATGGGGGAAAAAAACAGCACTGAAATGCCTTCTCCTTGCCTGGCCCACAGCCAGGCTGCCCCTCTGGTGTAACTTAGGGCATCCTGGGGGCTGCTCAGCATTATGCTGCCTGTCAGTGTCTTTAAAGAGCTATTATGGCTGCTGGAAATCTCTACAATGAAGGAAGACTTGAGTAAGTCCTTCCCTGCCAACACATCCAGTGCCAGGCAGCAGCAGGAGGGTGTTTTTAGCGTGACTTCATGCCAGAGGTGCTCTGTGCACTAAACAGTCTGGCAAAGTACACAGACCAACAGAAACAGATTAATGTGGACTAGCATGATCAAATGGATCTAATAGGGCATTTGGTATACTTTTAAGGCAAGTGTTTGCCTATCAGCCATTTCATGCAATCCACTGATCAGTATGAGGAATGGTGCCAAAACTGTTCAAGCATGAGCCAAGTTGCACATTTCTTCAGTTACACGCACAGTCCTGTGAGTTTACTAAGGAGATACCATTTTGTATGGAACCTGAATTCAAAATTGAGGCCAAACTCACCTCTGTAGCTCCAATGCACTTCCTTGGGAAGTTCACACGTATGTTTTGTGGTAGTGTCCCTGATGGAGTAAGAAATAAAGTTGAGTTTATGAAAGTTCAGGTGTACCTTACAATAGATTTTCATACTAATAAAACGAATTGCATGCTGCTGGCACTATTGTCTTATTGTCATAATCAGGTAGGCTCAAAAGGGTTTAATTGTTGTGTAAACAACATGGTATGGTTTCTAGGAACATATGTCTATAAAAATGCAATAGTCAGAGTATTAACATTAATCACTTCACACTTAAGGAAGATACTGCATATTTAACTGACAAATTAAATAATGCTGATGCATTTTTCAGGAACCTACATGAAGATAGAAAGGGTTTATTAGAGTTTTAAGAGATACAAGAATAGCATTTCTGAAAGCAAACAGGGAATCACAAACTGTATGAAAGCCATTAGATCAATCATTTTCTTCTCCTTTTCTCACCTCTTTTTCTGCATTCTTTCATTCAGCAGGGTGAGATTTTCAGGGGTGCCAGGCCTACTTTAACACATCTGTCATCCCTGCAGCTGCACTGAGCGGACATCAAAGCAGCTGTGCAGAAACCCAAACTTCACTATTTTATTCACTGAAGGTGTTACCAGCCCCCAGGCTCTTGCATATCCCTGTCATTCCCAGCAGCTGCTGAGGAAGCTTGCTCTGTGCTCTGAAGTAGCTAAGATCTTGAAGTCAGACCTTGATCTTCCCAGCTTTACCTGAGCTTTCCCAGAAGAGCTCTGCAGGTGGGCAGGGCATAGCCTCTACAGCCCATCCCAGTGCTCTCAGCCCAGGGCTCAGGCACCTCCACGGGGACAGGGACATCAGCCCATCGGTCAGAGTCCAAATAATGAGGAGCCATGGGTAGGCAAAGAGAGCAATGACCTGGACTGAGCTTTGGATAGATCCACCGGGCCACTGGAGGGGAGGGTGTCCCAGATGGGGCCCAGGACCATGACAGTGTCTCAGCTGCCCATGGAGCTTATTTCTCCATGCAAGTGGTGGATTTAGAGAAACAGGTTTCACACAGCTTATGCTTTATGAGATCAGCATTTGGCTTTCAAACAAAATCTCGGATCAGAGGGACCTGCAAGCAGGAGTTTCCAGAAGGGAGACAACAGCTTTGTCCTGGTTTCCCTGCCTGTGCTACTGCACAGTCCTCTCTGTGTTCCTCTTCTCTTCCTGCCAAACTCTGTCTTTGGTTTCCTTGGATCTAACCTGTATTAACAGGCTGCTTTCATATTTGTCTTTTTTCATCTCTAGTTGACCAGACACCAACAAGTCTTTTTTTTTAAAGCATGGATCTGGACTGTATTGTCAAAGTGGCACTAATTCAAAGCAGCAATCATGATTCCTTGCAGTAGCTTTTCCTACTAACTCCTACTACAGCTTGCAGTAGCAATGTCTATAAAGGTTCATCCTGATATTTGTGTAGCTCACACTGCAGCAAAATCCAGATCCATCTTGTTAATGAAAATAAGAATAATGATTCACAGTTTGACTGTAGGCACTGGTTAGGCAAGTCTTCTCAAACTCTACAGATGTTATCTGGAAAATTAAGGAGCTGCAATTGAATTCAGTTTCTGGACAAGCATGGTAAATACTGAGGAGGTTTATTAATTCACCAAAGCTCCTTGTGAGAGGGTCTAAATCCTTTTCTGGAGGCCAGCATAGAATGAAAGCACTTTCTCCTTCTTCCTGTAGTACTGATCAAAACTGTCTACCCTGCATGGAGGGAAAAGGCAGCTGTAATGAATTATTTATCTGCAAAACACTATAAGAGGTATGTGCTGTGAATTATTGTAGAGGTGGGCAGGAAATGGTTGCCTTGTCCTAAAAGATTTTTGAGATTAAGAATGTATTAGTATTCCATACCAGGATTAAAAATAAACCTTTTACAATATCTAAGAAAGGGAGAGGGAGCAAGACCCACCTACAAAACCCTCTCATCAGTCATAGGTGTAGAACTCTTAGAACACCTGAGAAGAAACTTTGGTAGAGAATTCACCAGATCCAAGCCATCCCATTGAACCTCTACATCCCTGGGGAGCGCTTTAGGGAGACCAACCTGCAGAAGCAGGGACACAAGCCTTGTTATCTTGTGTGAATGCCATCTCTGCTGAGCCAGGATGGGGCTTAGGTCTTGGCTTTTCATGCTGTTCATTTCACTTCACCAAGAGCTGTGACTGGTTCTGCCTGATTACTCAGTCCTCGTAGAAGCAAACCATTGTTTATACTGACTTTTCCATTTTTACAGCTAAATGCTGCAGAGCTGAATGATCTATAAAATTTTTACCTCTAGATGAGAAATCTCCTCTTTTAAAAAGCTTACATGGAAGTGACTTTATTTTCTGAATCATTTCCCCCATGTATCTCGTAAATAAGAAGTTTTCTGTAGCGGGTTGCTTTTTTTTCCAATACCTCCAGTTTAGACACATAGTCTGATCATCAGAGTGCTATTCTGTATTTTTAAGGGAGGCTGAGAACTGATTCAGTAGATACCACATAGCAGAAACTGCAGAAGTTGAATCTATTCCATCTAAAATCACTGTCTTGTTCCATAAAAGGAGCAAGAAAAGCTTTGCCATATCTTCACTACAGCTGTAGGAGTTCATACTTGACATAGTTTCTCCCCAGGGGACAACTGTGGTAAGGAAAAAAATTATGCTGACTGAAATAACTTGAATGCATATACATTAAAAACACATGGTCTTTTTGGTTGTAGGTATGTGTTGGTGAGGCTGGGTACCTCCTGAGATTTGTGAGGAGATGTGGCAGATCAAATTGATCCTTTTCCTGGCACCAGGAGAAGGATGTGAGAAAAGCACCAGGTGTTTTCTTTGGCCTTGGTAGAGACAGAGCAAGCAGAAATAAAAAGTTGTGCAGCAATGATTTCAGAATATTTTGCAAATAAGATGAACTTTTAATCTTTTTGAACACTGGGACATGAAAAAGGAATGCCTGGTTAAGAAATATTTTGAGCCACATGAGCCATATTCAGTTTATATACGTGTGCAGAAAGCACAGGCTAGCTAAATTTCAACTTAATCCAGCTAAATTCCAGCCTAGTCCAGCTAACAGCCATGTGTATACAAGATGTTCCAAATCCCTTACTTCCTCTCAGTTCCCTGGAGGCTGGCAAAAAAAAGTTACAAGAGTAATGTTGCTAGGATCTGAAACCTTAGTCAGATGTTTAGAACTAAATGTGTTTAATTAAATTAATGCTGGTATAGAAGACTTAAAGTGATGAGTCAGATGGCCAGTCTGCCTGAACTATCATCGGAGTTGGTTGCAAAGAGGACCAATGCAGAATAAGCCCTGAGACTGACCAAATTGGTGACGCTGCTTGTACATCATGTTGCCACTGGTGAGGCTCAGGCTGCAGCTGATGAAGACTTTAGGACACAAATTGCAGGCTGGCAGCAACCACAGATTTGGGTGTCCCTGTCCAGATGTGACTGATACCAACAATATCTAGATATGCCATCATACCATCGTCTTTCTATAAAATACATATGAAATTCAAATTTAGGAAATTTTTCTTCAGAAAAACAGGTCAAAGCCACATTCTTCCAATTCTTGAAAACATGGCCATCTGCCTCTGGGATGTGTGAGTTATGTTGCAGGCCTTAGATCACTGGTGGTGGACACAACAGCATCATAGATGAATGACACTGACAACCTGCAGACAGGATGTAATGTTTTATTCTTGTTTGGGTGTATCTTTATTTTTTTCTTTCAAATTTATTCTTACACCAGATTTGTGAGAGCCATTTTCTTGTATAACTCTTACTGCGACAATTCACACATGTAAAGTCCCAAATCAGATTAACAAATCTATTTGATTTAGTACTACATTTGAACAGCAACCAGAAGCACCAGGTGGTCCATTTCTTAAGTGAGACGTGACATGAAGAGTGTTCAGCCAGTCCTGTCCTATTTTTTTGAACTTTCTGCCTGGTCACACTGAAATGGAAGTCACAGGGCTCACAGTGCTGGTTACAATTACAAAATTGTACAAAATCTTGGACCTATGAGAAGATGTCACCCTGTTATGTGCACTGTTGGGGGTCTGGTCTCTCCAGCATGAGAAAATGGGTTTGATAGCTCATTGGTGTCATGTACCTACGACACGTTTACTCAGCTGGATTTCTAAAGGGAAAGATAGATTATTTTATTGATAGGCTTTTAACACTGTTTGATAATTATCATTGGATTTGATACGCTTGGATGTTGAAGAAAATATCAATCCACATAAATTGTGTAATTTTAAAATCTATAAATGTCTGCATATTAAAAATAATTATACCAATATCTATGCTTAAGATATGGATCAAATACTAGGGGTTGCCAGGATTAGAAACTGTTTCCATTATCTCAACAGTAACTGGGCAAAATCGGATCTGAGTAGTCGTTAAAAAATTTAGTGATATTTTTATCTATTTTCAAACACCACTCTAAACTTCATAGTGTTTAATCTAGTTTACTTGTTAAAGGAACATAAAAAGAGGCATTAGGAATGTAGATTTAGTGTAGCACAGCCATTATGATGAAGAGTAATAGCAGGAAAGCCTTAGCTCTCCAATTGTCCTGCTGTACTAATGTCACCAAAATCGTATTACTGGGTTAGAGGTGTTTCTCATTGGCTGTATGGGCAGGAGGAATGGTCCTTTTTGCCCCACAGAAGCAGGTCTCCTGATCCACCGAATTCACACATAGGTGGCATTTTATGCTCACCCACAGCAGCATGAATTGATGCATTGCAAAGGTCTTTGTTCTCTGTGTAAGGGCTCAAGCACCCAGGTTATGTGTGTCCCCCATGCTGGTCAGTGTAGGGGTCTCACTCTAAGGTCAGGGCCATGGGCCAGACTGATTGAATTAGACCTGTTAAACACTTCCATAAGACATGATATGCCATCCTGATTAAAAATGCCACATTTTCAGAATAAAATTAATTTTTTTTGTGTTACTATTTGCAACACTATGCTTTCTGATGAAGCATAGTAAAAAAGATCTGTTTTCCAGGTGGTGGGAAGTCTGCTAGGCTAGTAGAAAAGAAACTGACTGGATTTGTTCCTGTGTTTGTTTGTTTACTTAAACTGCTGGTTTTCAATCTGCTAATCACCAGTGGCTGTTGTCTTTTGAGGAAACAAAAACAGAAGAGTACCAAAATGGTTTATGAAAAGCTCTTTTGTGGACCAGTGGTCTAAATTTTTTCAGTATAAAGGAAGCCTTGTCCAGTTTACAAAAAGGTCTCAGGACTGTATCTCCAGCTGAGATTTTAACACTCTATGGAAGAGTAAATTGGCTTAAACAGCCAAGGAAGATTTACAGCTGAGGGTTACTTTGTTCACTTGGCTGATGATCAAGAATAGCAAAAGACTTCCAGATAAAGCTAAACTACAGTAAGATATTGGCTCTGTGAAACATCTTTTCCCTATATATTTCCCAGCATTATTTGGGGGGCATTTTAGAGATGTGGTTAAGTAGACGTGTGAATAACAGATATTGTTATGATAGGGAGAAGAGTGATTTGTCATTCGGTTCACCTTTCTTATCGGAGTGACTTTCACTGGCCTAAGACGCCTTAATTCACTGACATTAGGAAAAGTCATAAAAAAACAACGGTTGAGATTGAGTGAATCACATAAACACGTAGCTGTATGTAGCCACAGATTGCGAACAGAATAGAATGTGTGTCCCCTAAACTTCAGTTACCTCTTAATGATAAACTGTTAACAGCCATGTCTCGTCTGGGGTTTCTCTCCATACCAATTTCTCTTCAGACATCAGGGGTTTGCAAGCGTTCTTGGGGGTTCCTTGGAACTTAGGCTAACAGAGCAGTGCAGGACAAATCACAAGTATGATTTCTTAGCTGCTAGAGACAAGTTCTTGGAAATCCAAGGAGTTGTTTGCAATTTGTAATTTTGTCTGGAAAGATTTTTCTTAAAAGAAGTAATAGTCTGTTCTCCTCTGCTAGCAATCTGTACAATTATTTGCATAAACCACAGTTCCAGGCTGTACCAATGAATGATGGAGAGGGACACTTTTAGAAGGAGATTAAAATGTAGGATTGGATTGCATATTTTTGTATTCTAGCTTACTGCTGGCTACTTGCATGGTCAAAATAAACCTGGATATGCAGCTCATACCATAAAAAAAAGTCATTGGTTTGACCCTCAGAAAAGTGTTCCCTGTGCTGTAATTCCAAGCAGTAACATACTAAATCTGGTCAGCTTGGGAAGACAGATACCCAGGCAAGCCTGGGTTCTTGCCTAAGCTTGGTTTTCAAAGAAGTGCGATCTTCTCATTTACCTATTCAAAAGATATGAAACCTCTACGTTCACATATACCACCTAGGAACAGTAATTTTACAACTTTTTTTCCTCTTGGAAGCCTTTCAAATCAATATTTTTGTTCTGTTTCAGGCAAAATGGGAACATATAAAAAATTACTTTGTTCATATCCCTTTGTAGCCTGGGGCCCTTTGAGCAACAGTCAGTAGACAAGAATTAATATATGACTGAAAGAGAATGGTCTTTCTGTGGTTTCTGATGATGGCTGAGGAAAAATAAGGCCAGAAAATAGTAGTCACATAATTTTTGATAAATTATATGGTGGTGGGTATCTACTGAGTCCAGTCTGGAATATTTTGTTCCGATTGAAAACTGCAGCTTGTGCTCTTACCTCTAGCTGCCAAATCTAAAACCTGTTTCCAACTGCTAGGCATCAAATTGAGCATGTGTGAGACACAACTCTTGGGATTAATGTTAAATGAGTGAATCTTAGACCTTATCTATCATTTATTTGTCTCATGTATGCACCCATGGATATCACAGGCATTTTTATTTAATTATTTAAGAATTGGCACGTGACTTGCATTAGCTCCTTCCTTTGGGTATCTTGCTGACACAATAGTGCAAAGGAGCAGTATCTAATCCTCCTACTGCTAGAACTCTTTGTGAAGAGAAAGATCCCATTAAACTGGCCCTGTCATGTGAGCGGAAATTACACTTTCATACTAAGTACTGTTCTTAAGACAGAATATAGCTGTGCTCATACCACCAAATTGATTCAGACTGCCATAAAAGAGTCGTAAGGTTTCATCTTAATTTCAGGGTAAATCTCTGCGCATTCGGTCTGTGTCATTTTGATGGATACAGAACTGTGCACCGCTACAAGGCTGGGACATGCATTTATTTATTCAGGAAAATATATGCCACATGAGAAACAGTCATTGTAAAAGACTTAGTGTGCTCCAATGGTCTGATCCAGCCCTGCAGAAATCATAGAGAGTCTTTCTTTCCATATTGGTAAAGCAGGAGTGTGCCAGCAGTACAGAACGCATTCCTCCGGCCTAAAGTGCCTGGCACAAATGTCAAAATCATTAGAAAATAAAAGGCTAGCAAACAAGCAATCCCACAGACATGCAACAAATTTGGAGGTAACTGAAAATACAGTTGTTTTCTAAAGTTTATATGTGAAACAAATGTTCTGAGAAAGATGCATTATTCTAGGTCTATGTCTATGCTCATTTGTAGTATTAAAAAAAAAAACCAAATTAAAGAGTAATAACAGGGGAGTTCATAAAAATGGACCTTAAAAACATCTGCAGAGCAGAGCTGGTTAGTAGTGTACTTGCCTTTAAAATTCAGCTTGCAAAACAAAGTTGATTTATTCAAATTTTCATTAATTTTACCAGATTTTGCTTTATTGTGCTTTAAACAGCACCTTAAAAAAATAAATAAATAAAAGGTGGCAGAAATATTATTTCCTGGTTTTTAATGAATAATCAGCCTGCAGTATAAATGCTTGTTTGGTGTCATTACTTTAATGAAGAGCTGCAAACCACATATTTTGTTTGCAGCTAGTTTCACACGAGTACTTCAGTCCTGGGAATTTTCAGGGCTGTCCCATGAAGTGAACCAGCCCTAGGGACATGAACTGTAACTCTATGTACAGAATAAAAATGTGCCTCTGTGCATGCACAGCCGTGAGCCTCTAGCATTATTGTCCTTTGCTGGTACAGTCAGGATATGATGTGTGACCAAACCCTTCTGTCTTGGGAAGTCCCTTCCTTCAGATGTTCATGGAGGAGAACACCCATCTACTTGCCAAGGAGGGTCCTGCCCCTGTTCAGCTGTGGACTTGTTGCCACAACATCATCACAACTTGCCTGCCCAGCTTCTGGGAGTAGTTTCCCAGGGTTCCCACCAACCTCTGCTGAAGCTTCCATCAGCAGTGGCTTCCAGTCCCTCAGCAGAAGTCTTCAGAAGAAAGCCTTAAGCAAAAGGACTTGTGGGGGAATGGAAAGTATTACAAAGAGTAAGAATCTTCTTTGTTGCAGACTTTTTGACTTGAGACATCCATCTTCGTCTTCCCTCTGTGTTCGTTTTACCCAGCAAGCATCCAACAAAATCAAACAGTTGGTGTCTGAGTCTGTCTTCCAGACAGGGACACTGCATTTCACAGGTCCCCTTGAGGTCTTCCCTGGTCACATAATTGGTTCTTCACCCCAAAGTCCAACACTCAGCAGAAATCCAGGGCATAAAGAGACTTGTCCAAAATAAAAGCCCTGTCCACAAATAAATAAGATCACCGTCATGTAAATCCAGATGTCACTCCTCTCCACATTGCTGTTTTGCTTTCCCAGGCACAAATGGGAAAAAAAGTCCAAACTTGGTTCTTTTGTCCAGTTTGATACCATTATTTTATCTATGGGAACATTGCCAATCATTTTTGTGCAAATATCCAAGTAAAAGACCCAGGAATCCTCTTGTCCTTTTGCCAGCATTAGTCTTTGGTCAAACCCAAGCACCTTTCTGACCTTCAACAGGCCTTGAGGTCTTGCATGTGGTGAGATTTGTTGCAAACAGATTTATAATGATGCAATTCTTTAACCATGAGACACAATGAAGACTGAGAGAGCTAGCTGAACTGAGTTTGGGCCTAGATGCTGTCAGAGGCTTTATATTGTCTATGGACATGTGCGTGGAGCTGGGAGTCAACAGGGTGGCTGCTGGCTGGTCCTGGGCTGCCCAGAGCCTCTGCAAGGGAAATCCCAGCACCCCTGCAGTTTGACAGGGAAGAGGTGCTCCTCTTAAGACTTTATTTCTTTTTACATTTTACCTTGCAGATTTTTCTGTCAAAAGCAGATTTTTTACTAAATCAGCCACATCAGGAAAAAGACTGTGAATGAATGAATGAATGAATGAATGAATGAATGAATGAATGAATACAAGCAAAAACAGCCTCTATTTTTGCAGTAATTTTGCAAAGGGTAGGGCAGAAGACAAGGACACTTCTTTCCAAAGGGCATCTTGGACTCATGCCATGACCATCCCTGACCCTTCCTTCACCTGCTTCCAGCAGAGGAAGTTTCCCTGCTCTCCCCTGCTCTGCCTTCTCGGGGTTTCTCCCCTTCTGCACCAACTCTGCCTGAGCCCATGGACCTGTCTTTTAAATGCAAAACGAAGAAAGGCTCGGGAGCTTGGGGCAGCCCCTCCACACACCCACCTGCCCCCGAACCCAGGGGAGTTGGCAGAGTCGCTCACTACCCTGCCTTGGGGGAGCGGCGCTCTCCGCTACCTCCGAGCAGCACCCGCCAGCTGCCTCGGCCCGGTCCGACGCCGAGCAGCGGCGCTCCGGGACGGCGGTTCTCCCTGAATCCTCATAAATAAACCTGTACATAAAGTTGCAAGAGAAAAAGCAGCGGAACTGCACCGCCGCGGTCCCGCGTGCAAGGACACCCGGGTGCCCCGCCGGCCGCAGCTTCCAGCCCAGCCCCGACGTCCCCGCGGGCCGCTCCGTGGGGGCGGCGGAGCCTCAGGCGGGGCCGCCCGGGCCGCCCGCCGGCGCCTCCCGCTCC
>WAAG01067126.1:22235-39060 GCA_013390105.1 Tichodroma muraria
GGACGGCCGGGAGCCGGGGCCCAGCGCCGCGGGGGCAGCGGCCGCGTACCCCAGCGCCTGCGGGGGGGGAGCGGCGCCGGCCGTGGTGCCCAGCGCCAGGAAGGCGTCGTCCCCTCGTTGGGGGTACGGGGCCTGCGGGGCCCCGCGGCACAGCCCCGGCGGAACGGCGAGAGCGAAGGACCCCAGGTCCATGACCCACGGGGCAGCGCTGCGCCCCGCCGGGGCAATATTGCCCTGATATAGGCGCTGGAGCGGGGCCGCACGTCCCGCCCCGCGGCCGATGGCAGCCCGGAGGGGGGAGCCCGCGCCGGGGGTCCCGGGAGCCGCCAGCTCCCCTGTGCACGCCCGGCTGCCCGGGGCTGCAGGTGGGCAGTCCCGCCGCAGCGCACCGCACCGGGATTCTCCCGGGACAGCCCGTTCCCCCTGGACTCGACGGAGTCGCCCCACACTTGGGACCTTTGCCGGGAGTTTGGAAGGTGAGTGAGCTGGCGCTTTCCCGCTATCCAGGCTCCCGTCCGAGTACAGGTCTGCGCTATTCCTTGCCCTGCAGCCGGCCAGGCTCCTGGAGGCTCCCACGGGAGCCCACGAGGGCACACCCAGGTCTCCACACCCGGAGGCTGGGGCGAGGGGCGGGTTGCTACTGCACCTCATGGCTCTTAATGGTCTCGTTTCATCAGATAAGTGCTCTGCAGCCTCTCAAAAATGAATCCCCTCACCGTTAACCGGCTCACACTGTTAATGGACTTTTATTTTTCCCTTGGCGATTCGGCATTGTTTACTGAGTGTTTGCAGCTGGCAGAGAGCAGCTTGGTGCCAAATCGTCCAACTCTCTCTTGGTTTTCAATCCTCTAGAATGGCAGGAAACAGCAACAAGGTGAAGGAGGTGAAATCTGGACTCCCAAAGTGATCATCTTTCCCTAAATATCTCCAAGTGACACTTGACCATCCAGTCTGAGCCACGCTGATGTTTGATTTGGATAATGATGGTTTTCTCCAATGCCTCAGCTGATGACCACGTCAATGCAATTCAGAAGAGCAGAAGGGTGTGCTGGGCAGAGCACACCTGGGCTTTGGTGACTTGGGAATGAACATACAAGGAACACAAAGAAGGTCTACATCATGCTGCTTTGAATTAGACTTGCAATCTTCTAATTCTTAGTAGGTGGATGTGGAGTCAGCTGGGAAACATAAGGGTTGTACTTTATTTAAAAAATGTATTTTATTTCAAAATAAAAGTATGGAATTTATATGCCTTCATCCATCATCCAGTGCCTTCTGCCCAACAGCTCAAGGAGCTCTACAAGCTCTTGGCCAAAGTGCCATTTGCTGTGGTCAGGAAGAGGCCACAAATTTTGCAAGGACCGAGCATGGTGCTAACCTCATGAAGGCTACCAGAATCCCCAGAGAAGGAAACGTTCCACTGGGTCTCCTGTGAATTTCAGAGGGTTGGACTGGTGACAGGAAAAGGGTGTAATGGGGAGGCACAATCAGACCATTTCACTGACTCAGCATCAACTCTTTCCCATGGAGATTTGTGCTTGCATCTCCGCTCCACCATAATACCCAGCTGATGAATTCAGAGCAGATCTGCTTGGTTTTTTTCCTACAGGGGCCCTGAGAGGACACACTGCTGGGACAGGCATACACAAGCCTGCAAAGGTACAGGAGCATTTCCCTGCACAGGGACTCTGATCAGTGACATGGCCTCCTATCAGCCCCACTTTCTCCCCAGCTAATATTGTTCATCTTCTATAAAACAACTATCACAGAGCAAAGTCTGGCTATATGGATTATGTCTTAAGGGTGCTTGAACTTCGAGTCTACAGACACAGTAGTCACTGAAGTCTCAGAGCCCTGAAGCTCAGTGTTCTCCTGGCACAGATTTGTCCACTCTGATGGGCTGTGCTGCCCTGATACACTAATAATGGAATATCACTTAAATTTCTATTTTCCGGGGATGCATGTATAAATTAGAAGAAAAGTTTAAATCAAACACACTTTGTCAGGAAACAGACATTTTGAGGAAGGAGTTAAATTCTGGATGATGCAAACTTTCTCAGCACTCCCATGGCAATCAGAGCAATTTGGAAAATGTTATCTTCTGAAAAATCAGAAGCCTGGGAACAACAGGTTTTCTCTTTAGCAGGGAATAGCTGTCTGTACTGGAGAGCATCTGTGCTCTTCAGTCTCCCCTGCTGTAAAAATTCCTGCCTGCAGTGAAAGAGAGAAAATTGCCTCCAGAGCAGGGCTGCTGCTTTACTTGAATCTTGTGTTTGCAGAATGCAACTGGTTTAATTACACCTAAGACTGTTTTAAATGCTAGAAAAGCTGTGTTCTCACCAACATACCATCTTTCCATTTACTCAGCTGGATGCTGTTATGAGTTTCCTGTTCATTACCTGCTTGTTTTAGCAGGACTGTTCAAGGGTGACAAAAGCAGTGGCTAAATACAGGCAAAACACCTCTTGTTGATGCTCTGGCTTTTGAGGGAGGGTTTTTTCTACACGCAGGAATTTCAGTGTTCAGACTTAAATAGTTGAGTTCCAGTGATAGAGAGTGGAGTGACCACAGCTGTTTTTTCACAAGGAGTCTAATGGGAAAGACGAAGGACTCCCTGGAAGGCAAAAGAAGGAAGAAGAAAAGTGGGGGGAAAAAAGAATGTGAAGAACATGATGCTGTCAGAGACAATTTGAGAATGGCTGGGAGGTTTAGGGATGCCTGTGTGAGTAGTCAAGTGATGCTTGGAGCTGCTGGGGCAAAAACCTCTGTGAGAACAATGGACCAAATGAGTCCTTGTGTCACCATGTTTCTGGGAATATGTGGGCCTCTACAAAGCCTGAGAAAGCCACTGCAGAACCAAGACATGATGTAGGAAAAAGTCGGGCCAAAAAGCCCTCTATCCTGTTGTTTGCAGACACCAGCAACTCACCTTAGGGAATCTGCTTGAGCAGCGTGTGTGTTGAAGGCAATGGCAGCTCTGAGCCACAGAGAGCTCTTTGAGAATGGGACATGTGGCCTTTCTCCCTAGGGCAAGAGTCTACCCTCTGTGCTTGTCACAGTAAGTAACACACAGGAGATCCAGCAGATCTGTCCCCAGACCTGGAAGGTGTGATTCAAGCATTACCTTGTCCTTACCCTCCTGCTGCTGCAACGCTGCCAGCTGGGCAAAGCTGGTTCTCAGTGGTGAGTGGGGATGTACATCCATGGTGTGGAGACAGCTAGGGTATGGGTGAGCATCCTGAAGGGAGGTAAGCAAACAGTGGGTATTTAAGCAGTGGCCCTGTGAGCACAAACAAACCACCAAAGACTCCTGGGAGAATGGCTATTACAGAAGGAGGGAAAACTCTTGGGAGTTTATTTTGTGAAATGTGAATAAAGCCAGGGATGAACAGAGACTCCAGGGCAGAGATGGGGAGTTGTTCTGGCACTCCAGGGGAGCCATCCTCAGCTCCTGCACTAGCACAGCCCTTTCAGGCAGACACAGCAATCCTCAGGAAGGGGTATTTCCCTCTGCCATCAATATTCCCTACCACAAGTTCCCCTTTCCCAGATGACCCCTGGGTCAGGAACCTCTGTTCTCCCAGTATGTGGGACTAACGACAAATATCCTCTATATGGACACAGAGAAGAGGAAAGTCTATCCCTTCTTCTGTAAAGATTTGCCCTGAAGAGTGATTCCACATTGGCCCCTCACCATGTAAAGCCCTGTTTCCTGTCCCATGTCTGTGAATTTGGTGGGACAGAAATATTGCATATATTGATAACCCAGAGGTGTCAAGTTAAGCCATGCTGCTGTGTGCAAAACAGAGGTGTCAATGAGTTTGTAGCCAAGATTTCTGTCTTGTCTAGCCTTTCTTGCTCCCAAAGATCCTAAAATGTGGACCAGGTTTCTTGGAGGAAAGATTGAGTCTGTGTACCTCACTCAGCATGGGATTGCCTACTGCTCCCAACACTTCAGCTGTTGCAAGAAAAACTGCACTTCAGCAAATAAAAAAATGAATCCTAGTGTTCAAATTCTACATTCATGAGTATTTTTACCCAGAAAACGTCCATCCTGTTGAGCACAAACTCCTTACTGTTTTCACTCTGCTTTGTGCTTATTGTCATTGCAGCTGAACCTTTCTGAAATTCTTCCCAGAAAGTTTGGAAAGCTTCAGGACTCTGTGCTCCAAAAGGAGAGACAAAGATTCACCTCTGCTCATGAGCAGTATCTGCAGAGGCCTAGGGATGTGCAGGTACAGATACCTCACTGTGTCTCATTTTGTAGCTCAGCCGATGTGACCAAAGGGGTTCAGTCCTGCCCTGTTACTCCACGGCTCTCTGGCTCTGGGACTGCTTTCTGCTTCTGCTAGATGGGGTTTCTGCTCGAGTCCCAGCTGGCTCAGATCCAAGCAGAAGTAGGAGGAGCCTCTGTCGAGTAAAAAGTGCTCCTTATGTGATTGATGACGCTTAATAGAGCCAGCCCTCTTACTCCCCTGGCAGCCCCACTCCAAGCAAGGACCACGGGGTACCCACTGCTGCCTCTCACACGGGAACAGAGAGACATTGCCCATTCAGGGATTAACTTGCCATTCAGCCCCTGGAAAGTGGCTGCGGCCAACAGAGTTCTGGTCCAGCTTATCTTGCACCTTTTAAAAGCAGAGGTATCTTGTTCATCAGTGTATAACATCACGTGACACCCAGACAACCACCACGGCCCTAATTGCCCTGGCAGCACCAGCCCCTTTGTGCTGCCCGCCCAGCTCCAGCTTTTGTTCCCAGGCAGGTCTGCAGTGGAGTGCTGGACGTCTGGGCCCCTCCACTGTGCAGCACACCGTGCCTTCGCCAGGCTGCCATTGTGTGTGGCCGCTGGGCAGGCACAGCAGGCTGGCATATAGAACCATGGCGTCACAACCTGCAGCTCCTTCTCTCTCTCCTCCACCGATAGCTGTCAGCAAGGCACTCCCCCAGTGGTAGACCACATCCCCTTTACCCTGTTTTTTCCCCAGTCAAGTAGTCTTTTAGTGCCTGGACCTCCCTGCAGGTTGTTTCAAAGGGCTTCTATGGGGCTGGAGGGGTGCAGACACCCCAGTGGTGGATCCTGCCTTCACGCTTTTTGCCATGGAGCCCAAAAGACCCAGCTGGCCCTCAAGAAAGTCAGGGGACTTCTAGTTGATGCTGGTGGGCTCCCTCTTTCTTAGCCAGCCTCCTCCCTGCATGCCCTTGCCTCCTGGGTGTGCAGCCATCTGGCTCCTCCTCATCTTTGGACAAGATTGCCTGCAGCCCCAGATGACCCTGGTGTGGTCTCATAGTAGAAGCCATGGGGGTGTCCCTGAGCCCTTCCCTGGCCTGCTCAGGGACCAGGGCTGGGAGCCTGCAGTGTCTGCTCAGGAAGTACTTGCTAATGGAGGCATTTGGCTTTGTTTTTCCAGCCAAACACAAGTGGCGCCTACAAAACTGTGGCATCCCTGGAAGCCCCTGGCTGTGCTTGTCTAGGTTCCCCTGCCCCAGTGCTGCTAACCAGGCCATACACAGCTGGACACTGATGGGGCCTCCCTCAAAAAGAAACAGGATGCAGAGGGTTAGCTCAGCCCTGCACTGACTGCCTGGAGATAACACAAAGCCTCGGCTCCTTTTTGCACTGGGGAAACTGATGGAATGACATTAAATGGTGGGTTACTGTAAAGGTGAAACCAGAAAGTAGAGACCCAAATCCCTCTGATCTGAACGGAAGAACTTGCATGGCCTCACTGAAGCGCAGTGCACTCCTGATTCCTCTCCACCAGTGCTGTCAGCAGCTCCCTATCCCAAACAGTGCAACATCACTGCTGGTATTTAGAGGCCCTGGCTCACTGACCCTTTTATGGGCCTGGAGCAGGGAAGCAGGAGAAGGGAGCAGGGAAGGAGAGGAAGGGGTGCTATGCCTCCTGTTTGTAAAGAAAGGCAAGGCTAAGATCAGCCCCAGGCCTGGCTTTGGCTTACTGGTTGTGTTCTAAATAGGTGACTGGAGTTCATCACATCAGATGCTGTTGCAAACAAAAAGTCTTGCTTGTGCCAAAGTGTATCTCTCCTCTAGATTGCTGATGCTTGTACAAACATTGTAAAAATGCCAGCCATCTTGCTAAAGTTACATTGCTTCTAATAATTAGGTTATCATCATGGACTTCTATTGCATTACAAACAAGACGCCTCTACCAGAGTCATGGAGAAGAAAGGGAATTTATTTACAAGAAGATTCTCCCTCAAGCATGCTCCTCCTCCTCCCCCACTGGAAACCATGTCTGCTGGCCCTGTCTTTCTGCAATATGAAAGTAATTCAGGGCAGTGGGCCTCAGTAACACTGTGTTTGCAGTCAGGGCTCCTCTGAACTCCCTTCCTTCCCCAGATCTCCAAACAGCCTTTTCTTTCTTAACAGATTTAATGAAGGACTAATAGAGTAAGTCAGGGGCAGACACTGTTTGACTAACAGCGTACAGAGCACAAAGCAAACGGGAAAAGAACACTGGGTGTCCTGCAGAAATGGTGCTGCCTTGCTGTTTCGCAGGTAGAAGCAGGTGATGCATAATATATTGTTTCAAGAACACACAAAAAAACCTACATGGACAATTTTGTTTGTGGGCACATTGATTGCAGAAAGTTTTGGAGAGACAAACATATGTATATATTTATGGCATATTACAGAAGTATAAATCACAAGTGGTGTCTAGCATTACTTTTTTTTTGTTTACTCCTGGGTGGTGCTTCTAAGAAACAATTTGTGTGAAAACTTCCATAGAATACAATTTTAGGGCTTAAAAGGGTTAAAATATGTCTCCAAACAAAGCAGTTTATTCTGTTCTGTTTTGTTTACAGATCTGTAACACATATATCCAAGTTTGCTTGGTTAAAAGTGAAATTTAACAAAAGATACACTTTTCACTGTAGCACAGCATTGTTGAGATCTCACAGAGGGGAAAACAAAACCCTAAGTAATATTTTGAATCATTAGTGCTCAGCTGAACATAAATACCAAATGGCAAGGAAGAAAGCAGGGACGGGAAAGAAAAGAAGAATAAATAAAAGCAAACTTGTCTGTATTGACCAGGATGGGAGGTGGCAAAACATTTCTCACAATAGGAATGCCAGGTCTGTCATTAGAGGACGGAGTAGGAGCTGCAGTGTTTGTCGAACTGGAAAGTGATGCATCAGACGCTTTGGTGGGGAATACAGAAGTTTGGATTAATATTTAACTCGACACTTTTAGAAAGACATAAAATAGTCTTTTCAGAGAGATATGTACTGTCAGGAAGAGACTTTAATCACAGCGTTTACAAAAGAAGTATCTCTGTAAATCCAGCGAGGAGTTCAATATAGCCGTGTAACTAGAGAGGAGGAAACACGAGGGTTCAGAGCATCGTTCCCTTTCTTTTTCCTATTTTTTATCTTCTTGTTACTTTATTTTTTTCTTCCCCGTGTTAACTGTCCTGTTTGTGGCAGGGAGCGGTGGCGATGCCCCTCTGCCGCGGTCAGGCGGGGTGGGACTGTCCTTGCCTGGCACCGGGCGAGTGCGGCGGCACCGCCCAGCCGCTGCCCGCACCCCGTCTCAGCGTCTCCCTTCGGCTGTGTGTATCTGATTGTCAATTTTCTTTCAAAGTTTATATTTATGAGGAAAAAAAAAAAAAAGGAAAAAAAAAGTAAAAGCTCGGGCTTCCAAAGATGTCTAAAAATTGATTTATGGTTAGTATAAAGACAACAGTATAAAAATAACAAAGGAGGCGGCAGCTGCTGCGCGGATTGCTATGGAGACCCTAATGAAATTAGCACTATCAGAGGGTTTCTAATTTTTTTGCCTTCTAAGCTTCTAATTTCTTTCCTATTTTGGATAGCCAGAGTGTAATTAAAAAAAAAAATAAAATTTTTTAAAAAAGGAAAAGAAAAGAAAAAAACCCACCGAAATAATATGCGCGAAAGATACCCAGCCAATAAATAAATGTTAACCTCACCGAGGTTTTTATGTGCAGGATTTGATCTGAAACAAGATGGCCAAGAGCCCCTCTTTGTAGATCGCCTCCTCAAAGCGGCCGCGCTTCCAACTAAAGGTGGCTTCACCCGGCCGAGCCAGCTGCCAGCTAAGCCACCGAGGCGCTCGAGTGGGGCCAGCCGATTAGAAATAAATACTTTAAAAATACTTTCAATATTTTTTAAGTGTAACGGCTCTTTGTGTGACGCCACAGTTTGTTTTACTCTATTAATGATTTACGACTTGCTGTCTTAATTAATCCTTACATAAACTACAAACACCAGCCACTGTTACAACTGTTCAAGACTACTCTCTCAACTAGCTCAGACCGATTATACTAAATAGGTGAAATGTAAGTCACCACGGACCTGAATCCCTCTCCCGACGTATTGGTGAAGAAACTCTACTAATACCCACATAAATACATTAAGACGAGGATAAATAATCAGTGATACAAAAAATGTCTCGCTTAAAATAATAAATACTTATCATTTAGTCCAATGTGATCCTTACGTTACGGAAGAACTCATAAATTAACTTCTCTGAAATAAGCTTACGCGCGGGCGAGTTCCGACGGCTCACGACTGGTCTAAAACACCTCAGCATGACGCGCTGCTAACACTACAGCATCTCTAAGACTTACCTTCAAGTACATCATTACCAGCTTATCAGTCCCTCAGTTGGCAGTATATTGCACTGTCATGCTTAAAACAGCTCTAAGAGAAGGGCTCCTGCTCACGAACCTACTCGGGGCTGCGGAAGGAAGAAGGGAGCTGCTAAGGGAGACAAATCCACTAATACTGTTGGCACTCGAGAGCACAGTAACACTGTCCCGTCAGAAAAGTGAGGTAATGGAGAGGGGAGCGGGGCCCGCTGGCCGCCGCCCCGCTACAGATGCGTGAGCTTGGGTGCCTCCTGCATCCGTCCCTGAGAGGTGTGGTGAGAGGAAAGGTCCGTGTAGGTAGGGTGGGGGTCACAAGGTCCGTGGTGGTGGCCGCCGGGGATCTGGGCGGCGCAGCTGTAGTCCACGCTGGCGGAGGAGGGGTGCTGCAGGTGCCCCAGGTTGAACATGGGGCCTGAAGCCGGCATCGAGTCCACGAAATTGCCCCCCACGTAGACGGGGCTGCCCTGCAGGCTGGGGTTGGCGAAGCCGCCGCCGGCGCTCTGCATGGGGTGGGGGTCGTACTCCGCGCCCGCGTAGCGCTTCTGCTGCGGCAGGCAGCTGCTCAGCGGCGCCGTGTAGGCGGCCAGCCCGTACATGCTCTGCTGGGACTTGGCGAAGGAGGTGGGCGAGGGCGCGTCGTAGCTGAGGCTGTTGACGCCGGGGAGCTGGCTGGAGTAGCCGACGTGGTTCGGGCCGCTTAAAGGGGGGCTGCGGTCCGGGGACTGTCCGACGGGGGAGTGCATGATGCCTTTGGCTTTTTGGTCCTTTTTGTACTTCATCCGGCGGTTCTGGAACCAGATCTTGATCTGACGCTCGGTCAGGTTGAGTAGGTTGGCCATCTCCACGCGGCGCGGCCGGCACAGGTAGCGGTTGAAGTGAAACTCCTTCTCCAGCTCCACCAGCTGCGCGCTGGTGTAGGCTGTGCGCACCCTCTTGGAGGCCGGCCCGGGGGGGCTCTTGTCCTCGCAGCTCTCTCCTGCAGGGAAGATGCACAAAGAGACATTGGTTCCCCCCACGAAAGACAGCCCACCCTTCCTCCCGGGGTCCCTCGGAAACCTGCCATACCCTCTCGCTCTGTCAGCGCCCGGGGAGGGGGTGCAGAAGGGTCTGGGGGTGGCCTCCCACTCCTCCCTGCCCGACATACACTCCCTCCCGCAGCTGCCTCCCCCCAGAGACCACCAGCGGCTAGGCGTCCGCGGGACCCCGCCCCCAGCCTGTCCCACCTGCAGCGCCCGGCAGGGCTGGGACNAACCCACAGAGGAGTGGGGGGAAGGGGGGGGGGGATAAGAGGGTGATGGCAGCTAGAGGAGTAGGACACGAGGCGCAGAGCCGGGGGGCTCAGGCCGAAGGGTTCAGCCCGAGGGACTCAACCCAGCTCCCCGGGCGAGCAGTGGGGTCGGGACGGCGGTGTCGGGCTACCTGGGGGGGCGCAGGTGCTTTTCTGCTTGGAGTTCTGCCGGGACTCCTTCATCCAAGGAAATATCTGCTTGCTGAGGGTGGCGCTGGCTGAGCCCGAGGAGTTGGGGCCCCCCTTGGCTTTTTTCGGAGGGGGCACACTGGGAGGAGGGTTGGGCGGGGAGGAGGGCGGCAGGGCCGGGGGCTGATGCTCGCCGATCCCCGGGGGCTGGCTGCCCCCGGGACCGCCCCCGCCCGGCCGCATGCAGCTCCCGCTCAGCTCGCTGCCCTTGTGGGCCGGAGCGCGGCCGGGCGCCGAGCCCTGGACGGAGCAGGCGGAGCCAGGGTACTCGCCGTCCAAGCCGGCCTGGCCGTAGGGCTGGTGGGCCGCGCCGTAGGGGTAGGCGTCGGCCTTGCTGTAGGTGTAGCCCCCGAAGAGCCCCGCGTTGTCGTAGTAGGCGGCTTTCTGCATCCTCTGCTCTGCGATCGCCGAGGCCCGCGGCCCCCGCTCAAATAACATTGACCGCCGCCCCCCGCCTCACGTCGTCGGCCCGGGCCACTCGCAGCCACCTGGGGAGGGAAACAGCAGGAACACAAAAGAGACTTTTAGAGGGGAAAACAGGCTGGTAGCCGCTGGCACGGGCCGGTCCTGGCACCCTCGGCCTCGGCCTCCCATCCAGGGGAAGGCTGGGAGACATCAAGGAAGGAGGCAGGGGACCCAAAGAAGGACTAAGGGACAAAAGGGGAGGAGCAGGGTCAGCAGGCAGGAGTCAGGGCAAACTGGGCCACACCAGGGAAAGAGCAGAGTACGCCAGGGAAGGATCCGGGGCTCTGCAGGGAAAGAGCCACCCGAGAGCGATGGTGCAGGGGGGAGCGGGAACACGGTGGCGGGACTTCCTACAGGACACCTTTTGAAGCATTTTGGGGGATGTTTTATTTTCTTTCTTTTGCCTTCGGACCGTTCCCGCTCGAGTTTGGCGCTTGCAGGCGAGGGCTCTCAGAGAGCAACTGTGCTAGGTGGTGTCCCCAAAGACCCACTGGCCCATTTCGGCCGAGAGCATCCGCGCCCCCCGCCCGGCACGCGTGCGCACGGCCGTGCACGGTTGACATGATGGATGGAGCACGGGCTGCGGCCGGGCAGAGGCAGAAAAATCCCGTCCCTTTGGTAAACCCGCCCTTCTTCCTTCCCTGGATTCCTCCAGAGTTAAAGTATAACCGGCGCCATTCACTCCCTTCACTTTGCACTATAAAGGAAGTCGCAGGTCAGCTCCCCTATTTTAATTCTTTGATGAATTAAATTCCCTCACCCAACGTTTCTCGTCCCTTTTATTTGTACCCAGTAGAAAGAACCTGAGACGTTTGAGGTAATTTTTAGAGGGTTCTTTTCTTTTTTTAGCCTGCAAACTTATGGCTCTTCCCTCCCCGCCCCCCGGCTCCCACAAGAGGCTGCTCCCACCGAAAACGCTCGATCCCCTTAGGGCAGATGTTTTGAGGCAGGGTATGTTACCTTTCTCCTTGCTGCTCCCAAAACTTCTCTGCGCTTAGTACAAGACGGAAACTGTTCTGCGATTTTGGTGCGGCTTTTTCATATTCCCTGCTCTTATTTTTCTTGTGGGATAGGGGTTTTCTCTGACATTTTGGTAATTTTGTAAGTTAGCACATACTTCAGCTGACACTGTAAGTCTGTAAATCAACATATCTTAGGACTTCTTTGTATTTCTTCAGGATTTAGGTCTACTAACATACCAGAGAAAAGTAGCTAGAAATGTTTGAAAGGTGTCCGACAATTATGGTTCTGCTGCCTATACTTATGCAATACTAGGAGAGCACTCTTCTTCCTCTTGCAAGTACCGTTGGTCCCGCCAAGTACCATTGGTCTGTTCTCTAAAATTCACCGGGAAATTCATCTCTGTAAGTCAAAAAAACCGCAGCGAGCTGCGATCCACGGCCGCTCTCGGCGGTTCATCCCGTGTCACAAGCCGCCGGGGTTCTTCTCTTTCCTAAACAAAAGCTTGAGATCTGTGGAGCTGACGGAAACGGGAACCGTTTTTCTCTCCTGGAAAATTTTAGTTTGAAAAGTCTGCAGAAATGGACGGTGGCGATACAGATGAGTTTTAATACGGTGTGATAATCTTGACGCGTCTTGGAAGTATTTTTGTCTGAATAACTCTGTCGCTGTTTTCCCACTTCTATCATCTACATTTTCGGGACTGGTCTGGACTGAGGACTTTTGTTAGCACAGCACTGCCTTAAGCGTAGGCTTTTATATGCCTTGTGAAATACAGTTCCCAAAAGAATACACAGAATCTTAAGAAAGAATATTGCTGTTAAGCTGTTAAAAGCCTTATTTCTTTTTCTGAAATACCAACTGCTTGTGAACTCTGCTTGAACCTAAAAAGGAGGCTATGGGCCATAAATCACATGGACAATGCTCAACTGTTTGGTGGCTCATCTTTAGATCTTAAAAAGAGAGAGAGGGAGAGAAAGAGGGAGAGGGAGACCTATCCAGGGTTTGATTTTCCACGAGTGAAAGGCCCGGGGTGATGTTTTTATAGGTAACACCAAAGCGGGGCTCAACACTTGGTAGTTTGGCCAGAAACAGCCTCCAGGGGAAAAGAAAAAAAAAAAAAAAAAAAAAAAAAAAAAAGTGACATCCAAATGGTGAGGCCGAGCCGTGGGAGGTGGGCTTGGAGGCATCGATGGTAGGAAACCGCAAAGTATCCATGTCTGTGTTTCAGATTTCCCTTCCTCCTCTCCAGAAAGGTTAACCTCATCTGAACTGTTAGGCGTTGCACATGATAATGGGGCTTTTTGTCCTTCCACTGGTTCCAGCGCTTTTGGGGGATGCCGACCCGCTCACGGCTCTGCCTGGAGAGCAGCTGGGAGCCCAAGCGTCCACCCGCGCCTGTGCGCGGAACCCGGCTGGCCCGGGCTGACACCGGCCCGGCACCGCCAGTCGCTTTCCTCCCGACACTTTCATATTAAGCAGTTCTCTACTAAAACTTCCACTACACTTAATTCTGCTTCGGATCAATATCTAATATGATACCGAATAAATAAGAGGCGGTGAGAGCGGCCAGCGAAGCGGTTATTAAAGCAGCCGGAGCTCTCAGGGTGCATATCAATGCACCTGTCATTGCGGTTGTAGCAAAATTTATGACTGCTAGCGCCGTGGCAGTAAACGCTCCGGCCAGGAATGAAAAGGAAAACACTTCCCAAGACCCGGCACTTTCAGAAGTGCAAAGCAGCCGGCGCGTAGGAGGGAGCCCGGCAAAAGAATCCCCCGCTCGGCACGTTTCCCGGCCGCCGGCCCCGGGCTGCCCTGTATATAAGGAAAGCGCCGGAGCCGCCGCCGGACCCGGCCGCAAGCAGGGCAGCTGGGCACCCACCGCTGGGGCTGCGCCTGAGCCGCGGGATGTCTCGTCTTTGAGAGCACTGGGGAGCGCGAAGGGGCCCTGCGAGACACGGAGCGGTGGCCACCATGGGGCCTCTTAAACCAGCTACGGAGCCCCCCCGGGAGCCACTCGCTCCCCGCGGCTGGGTCCAGGCCTTGGCTGCTCCCCAGCCGGGCTCGGCTTCCGCGGAACAGGGGCGGCTTTCTGCGGGGCTTTTTGCTGGCTGTTCTTTATCTGACGTGTGGGGCGGCGGCGCGCCCCCGGTGCCGCCGCCGGCCGGTTCGACCGAGCAGATCTCCCCACTCGGCGGGCCTGGGCCGGGGCCAGGGCCGGGGACGGGCTGTGCTCCCTGCGACGGGCCTGTCGCGGTAGGGAAAGCGAGAGATGGATGGAAAAGGAAATTTAGAGAACTCACCAAACTTACGTTTTTTCTTGATTTTTGACTTTAACTGTGTGAGTAGGATCTTCAGGTTCCTTTGGATAATCCGTGGGTACGGACCTGCAACAGAAGTGATAACTCTCAGCGGAAACTGCTTTGTTTTGGACTTTCTTCTTTAGGACTTTGTTAATAAATGCACATCTCGTCCGCAGCCCCTCACCGTGTCTCTCCGTCCGCGTCAGATCTTTTACCAGACAAAGGGTAGATGTTTCTCTTCGTTTACTAATAGCGCTTTGAGAGAGGCGGGGAGCAAACAAACGTGCAAAATGCTCCGGTTGCGGGTCGGAGCCGCGCAGGGCGGCCCGCGGCAGCCGCTCCGACGGGCCCCGCGCAGCGGCCGCGGAAGCGTGCCTGCCTTCCCGAGCGCCCAGTCCAGCCCGGGCCGGGGCGCGGGGAGGCAGCGCACGGGGGTAGGGGAGCGCCTTTGCGGGAGAGCTGCTGGCTCCTTCGAGGGTCACAAGCACCTCTCCCGCTCCCGCACCCGCGGCCCGCGAGGAGTTCCGCGGAAACGAAGCTAGCGCGGGTCTCTCTCCATTTCTCCCCCCAGATACCGAATAAGACAGAGAGAAAGATAAGCGAAGAAGTCCCAGCGTTGAAAACGCGCTGCAAACATTTGCGTCTCGAATTGAGTATTTTGCCTTTGTCTGTGCAATGTGTCGATTCAGGACTTTAAGAACTTAAGAGTGCCAGAAAATCCCCCACAAAGAAGCCCAGGTCATTATAAAGACGATATCTAGCCACCATAAGCCTTTGAAATGACCTTTGGCTCGTATAGCAATAACTCACCCCTTAATGAACAACCAACGGAAGCGCCTCCGATAGCTCACAACACAACAGACCTTACAACTTTCCACCAAGTCTTCTCTCTCCCTAACCAAACTCAGTAGGATGCTACATTCCCCTTCCAAATCACCTTAATTTATGCTGGCAAACTGGAGTTAGGGAAGTGGAGCTTCATGATTACACATGATGCTCGCTCAGGTTCCTGGCCCGGGCCTGTCCCGGTAACGTCTTATATAATGTATTCACGTGGGCGTACGTCAACTTTAAGTGCTTATTTTTTTAAAGAGAATTCATTAGAAATAGCACTTTACACGGTGTATGAAGGCAACCTAAAGTGGGTTGCACCTTAGCCTCTGAGCAGAGAGATCATAATATTGCAAACGGAGTCATTGTTAGCCGCTTTTGATTAACACGGTAAGTTTTCATTTTGTGCCTAATTAATTATCGACTTCTCATCCCTTTCCGAAGCAGCTTCTCAGCCTCGCAAGCGATAGCCTTCTAGCTCTAGACATGCTTTATTTAGCCAGAGCTTGGCCAAATACCAAGACTTCCACGGCCACAGGAATAACCCCCAAGTTTGTACCGCGGAGAGAGGAGTCTGGGCACGCTGGGGTTGTGCTTGTCTCCCAGCGCTTGGAAAAGACGTTGCCAGAGCTGAACCCAGGGAAATCTTTAGAATTATTCAGGCGTGGGACCAATATAGGTATTATTGAAATTTTAGGTGAAGTTATAAGTGAGTGCTTCCATCGAGCCAAATGAAATGCTGCTTGCAGTAATTGGATTCAGCTGACTAACTTGGCAGGCCAGCAGCTTGGAGGCATACAGCTAAGAAAAATGTTCAGTGCTTTTAACTTCTGATCGAGCAGAGCAACACGCAACAGAAAATAATAAATAAATAAATAAACACCCTAACTTTCTCCTTCTCCCCTGGCCTCCCACCCTATTTCCTTCGGGGCACTCCGACCCCCGCCGAGGACTCGCCCGGATGACTCGGGGAGGGCAGAGTCCGTTCCGACCTTACCCACACTCTTGCTCGACAGCACAACGCTGGGCTTTACGCAGGGGCTTTACAACAGACATAACCGAGAGTTCACCCGGGCTCCAGGCAAGCCACCAGTCAGTAGAAACAGGCGTTCCTGGGAGAGTCGGGCCAGTTGCAACAGCCCAAACGGGAGCTGAGCTGTAAGTGTTTGCGGGGAGGCTGTGTGGTCGCTTCCAGACCCCCAGTCCGCCCAGAGAGGCACCGGTCCCCCCCCCCAGGCATCTTCCCACCGCCTTATTGATCAAACCACACAAATGCAGGGCAAGAAACTTCTCGGTAGATAAATATCAAGCCGTGCTTCAAATAGCATGTGTAACTCGAAGGCATGAGCATACCGGTAATAGCAGTACTAAAACAACTGCGGAAGGAAAACAACAGCCACTAAGGAACACGAATGCACTGCCAGGGAAAAAGGTTCGGGAAGACACTTGGCACGAACGTTTGAGAGATTTTGTGCAGGGGCTACATTACCGATGAGCCTATTTTAAATCGCCCCTTACAAATCAACACGGCTACCCCCTGCCCGGCTAACCACGGCAACGCATTAACGTGATGCTCAATCTCACTTTGGCAATGGGAGCATCTAGCAAAAAGTTCTCTCCCTCGTTTGTTTCCTTATTTGTAATTCCCTTCCTGAAACCTCCGAAAATCGGGGAAAAGATAGGGTTAAACGTAATCCCCTAGCTTTTGGAAATGGGTTGACTTTTTATTTAAAGAACAGAATAAAAAGAAGATACGGCTTAAAACGTTCAAGTAGGTGGAGAACACTCCATACATTTGCAGCCAATATGGGCAGAGATTGCAAACAAATTCCAGTCCGTCTCTGAGTAAAGGAGATAATACAGCCCCTGCGGTTAAACGTCCCATTTTGTCATGCAGTTGCTTACCTGTGTATCAATTTATCATAAACCTGGGTTCCTCACTTTTCAGGATCTGCGCTTGCAGTTCTTAGAATATATCCTTCACCCTTTGTCTGCAGACAGTACTCTCCTAAACCTGATCTTGCGGTTTTACAAATATTTCCATACACCAGAATTCCCGACAGAACGAAAACAGGCTCAGGCTCAACTACCAATAAAAGAGAGCGAGTGGAAATCGGAATTTGTTGGGCTTTTAAAAAAAAAAAAAA